>JAFEMH010005534.1:0-159606 GCA_022495995.1 Adenophora triphylla var. japonica
TAGTGGTAATGCATGGATTTGACCCGATCGGGTTAGAACGCTGACATCAGGTCATTGGTTCCTTCTGAACAGGCCGCTCCTGAGTTGAGCCATAGTTAGAGGAGGATTCCTCAGTAGCATAGGAGCCTGCTATGTCTTCCCTCAACTCATTGACTGTAGACGTATTCCCGGGAGCTTCGGCAGCTTGACGGATTCTGTCCCAGGATACTGGCTTGGGTGCCTCTGCGGGGAGGTAGTTTACGGATTGCCGCAGCTGTTCGAATGTCAGTGCGCAACAGTGGTTGCCTGAACTGAACTGTGCGTTGCTGACCCTCCGGGGGAGTTTGGAGAGTTCCTGGCTCAAGCGAACAGTCTCCTTGATCTCTTCACGGTATATCGCGTTCCTTTCCTTCTTGCTGAGCATACTCAGGGCATTCTGGAGTTGGGTCTGGCGATATTCATGGTTTGCTAATTTTCCTCCGCTCTTGGCCCAGATCAACTTTCTTGCAGCGGAGCCTGCGTCGAGAGTTAGTGCCTGCGTTTCCTCCCATGTGAGAATAGCCAGTGCTTCTTTGAACTGCGTGCGGCAGTCTAGGTAAACCTCCATCGGGGAGAGTTTTCCCTTCTGCTTTATCTGAGTGGCGGGTATGTCGGAAGGTGAGTACACGGCTTCCCGAACATCTGCCCATGTGACTGGTTGCTGTCCCAGTTGATCGTTTCTGTAAACGAATGCCGCAGTCTGTGGAATTTCCCTGAGTAGTTGCTCGAGACGAATTTCCATCTTCCTCTTGTTTTTAAATAGACCTTCCTCCCTAAGTTGGCCTTTAAGTTTGAGTGCGGAAATGATCCGTCCCCATCCTCCCAGGACCCTTGGGATTCCGGTTTTGTTGACCTCATGCCCGGCTTGGAAGAGAATGGTTTCATCGTCTTCGTCGTCGCTTTCATGGAGAACTTGCTTTCCTCGGGGAGGTAAGCGCTGGTATTCGTTCTGCTGTGCCGTTCCATCTCCTAGGTCATCGGGACCGTTGACCACCCTCGTTTGGCAGAGGGGGTTGGATGAGAACAGACGGTAGTCGAGGAAGTTGCCGTGAGCAAAACCCCTGAGGTCGAACTGGTCTAGAGTGGCCTCTAGCTTTCTGTCTGAAGCTGCTTGTGACACTTTAAGGGCTCGGTCCCTGTCGGTCTTTTGAGCTTGGTTTTCGTCCCAGAGACGGTTTTCTTGAGCGGCTAGTTCCATGAGGGCCTTCCTTGCGAGAGCTAAACAGTCTCCGTAGGTACGCACCGTCTGGCTAGTGTCCAGAACTGTGATCACATCCAAATCTCCGAATGGCGGAAACACTTGGATGATGTTGACGAAGGAAGTCGGACTGGGACATTCCATGCGGCCTTCCTTGATCTCGGTTACCAAGAAATTCGCCCATATCTGCTTGATTGAACACACGGGAGTGTTGAATTCTGCAATGTTGACAGTCTCGTGATCTCGCTCGATCGCCAAGTCTATCAGAGCTAGCAGTCTGCTGGCGGGATGTCTGAATCCGTGACCGTGACGACTGGGAGCAGAATCGAACTGGAGCATGTTGATGCTGAGGTGGTCATTTCCCACGTCGGAAGCTGACTCTGTCTTGCGGGGAAGACCTTTACAGATGTTTTCGGGGTGGCTGCCGGAAGCGTTCCCGAGGTTGATCTGACTTGTGACAGGGTGAGGAGCTTGGTCTCCTTCGCTGTTGCCCTTGGCCTTGACGGCGCTTGTGGCTTTAAGCTTGACTGACGGCACGGGCCGGTTGCCACTGGGGCTGGTACTCGGAAGTGATGATGAGCTCTGAGCTCGGTTAGCCAGGGCCTCGTTTACCATGAGCAGGCAGTCGTCGAGGGTAACTTTGGCGTTGCAGAATCTGACGATAAGGACCGGATCCTTGGTATCATCAGGATATCTGGAATAGATGATGTTGACGAAGTCGTCGTCAGTCACTTGATCAGAGGGATTCTTCGTCGTGTCAACCAGTAGCTTCCAATTGTCGGATAGCCGCCTGTACTGGACGTTGAGCTTGACAATCTCCATGGTATTGGAGCCTTGGTCATAGGTGACCTGATCGGAACGGGTGCCGTCCTCGAAACTGAGCATGTGAATGCAGAGGTCTGCCCGCGGGTCTGCCGCGTCCTCGACTCCGGAGAGTCCTGATTCGTCGTCGTCTGATGGCTCAACCCAAACGTAGGGACGTATTGCGTCCGGGTGCGTTGCTGGAGCTGCTAGAAAAACATCATGCCCTTCACTGGAGAAGAGGGGTGCAGCGGGTAGTTCCTCATGGAGGACATCCCATACGACTTCCATGCATTCATCACGAGAATGACGGTGCTTGTTGACCTTTATCACGAAGATCTCTTCGCCTGGCGGGGCCAGAGAGTTGGCTTGAAGAATGCTGACGAATCTCCGATTGGAGACAGGGGGTTTACGTGCCCGCATCATGGCGATGCTCAGGGTTTCTTTCCAATCTGCCTCCAAATGTTGGAAACGACAGTTGAACTTGATGTATCGGACTGCTTCAGGGTCTGCCTGCTCGAGTACGTTTACATAGTTAGCATCTCCGGACTCTGAGGGATTCTGATGAGATTTGCCCCGATAGTCCCCTGGTCGGTTTGAAGGAGGTAGCCCCGGTGCCTGACTGCGGGCACGCTTGGCTACTGTCTCGGCTTCGTTTCCTATGAGGAAACTGTCCCCTCTGATGACTTCAAGATCTCCCTGCCGGTTAATGAACTTAACGCACTGATGGAGAGTGGAAGCTATGGCTTTCATGTGATGCAGCCAAGGGCGTCCTAACAGAGCCGTGAATTCGGATGGAATGTCCATCACGTGGAATTTTGCTGGCACCATTTGGGTTTCGAACCAGAGTTCCAGAGTCACCGTCCCCAGGATGGGACGAGACGTGCTGTCGTAGGCCTTGATAGTCCGAGTAGACGGAATCAGATGGCTTTCGTTGATGCGCAGGGCTCGCATCATGCTGAGAGGGAGAACGTTAACGGCTGACCCGTTGTCTACCAATACTCCGGGGAGTGTTATGGTGTTGAGCTTGAGAGTGATGTACAGAGCTTCATTGTGCCCCGAGGCATCTCTCGGTAGGTCTTCGTCACAGAACGTGATCATACTGCCATACAGTCGGGAATCGTAGATCTGGTCTCTATCCGGAGAAGGAGAGTCATCAAGCCATCCGTTTCCTGTCTTCCTCTTGCGAGGTAAAGCCTTTGCTGGAGCCTCGGGATTGTGTTGAGGCCGTTTGTGGCGGTTGCCGCCCTTGGTTAGCACGTTGATCGAGTGCGAGTGCCAAGCTGACTTTGATCTTCCTTTGCCGGTCCGGGCTCGGAAGCTGGACAAATTGAATCTTAGCTGATCCCGCGGGGGGTTAGGCTTCTGACTGGCAGTAAGATTACCAAGATCTGAGGTATTCCGGTGTCCCAAGGTCTGAACTCTGGTGTCAGCAGGACTTTTCGGCTTTCCCACCCCTGTCTGCTCTAAAGCTGCATGGCCTGGAGGCAGGGAGGACCGGCTGGAGTAGAGTACGTAGTATTCGAACTTCCCGGATGGCTCTCCGAGTGTACCCACACTGGTGTCTCCAGCTTCGTATCTTTCTCTCAGCATCTGTTGAGAGGACTTCTTCTTCTGTTTTCTCGGAGGATTGCTCCGGACCATGTCTTGGGACTCGTACTCCAGGCAGGCGGAGCAGTCACAAACATCGTAGCTGATGTGGACATTTGATGAGGACCCGGCTGGAAGAGGCGGAGGGACTGGCTCTGCGGCAATCTTCTTGGGCACCCACTCAATGGAATTCACACTGTTGTTGTTGTTCGGAAAAGGGTTTCCGACTGTATTGGGCCCACGGGGGCGCTCCAACTTTCCTTCCTCTATCAAGTTCTGAATTTCGTATCGTAACCCCACGCAGTTGTCGGTGGTATGGCCGTGATACTGATGGAAGGCGCAGTACTTGCTCTTGTCAGCGTTGACTACGGGATTCTTGGGTTTGTAATTTGCAACGGGTTTAAGGAGACCTTCCTTGATTAACCCTTCCAAAGATCTTGCTCGTGGCATGTCCAACTTGTCGAAATGTACGGCAGCCGCTTCGAGTAGAATTGTTGCTTTGTGGGACTCGGGTTTCGTTGCCCGATCGCTGTCCCTGATGGATGTAGTTGACAGACGTATCTTTCCCTTTGCCGGGGCCGGTGCGGGATTGAATGCAACCGCTGGCAGCGGTATCTGTATGGCCGTGCAAAGTAGCCAACTTTTCCTTGAGATCCTTCTCGAATCGTGAGCCTAAGATTTGCACTGACCATGGCCCGGAGATCTCGGGAAGAAATGAAGATCGATGAGAGTTCTGATGGACGGTCTTAAGCGTGACTTGAAGATCCGCATCTGTTCATCCTTGGAGAGTGGCTCCATGATCTCGGAGAGTTTACAACTCCACCTCTTGTAGAATTCTCCGACGCTTTCATCCGCTTTCTGCTCAGTGGTGATTAAGTCCTCACGACTTGTTTCCCACTCTAAGTTGGATCTGCACTGCCTGTGAAGATGTTACCGATCCGATCCACGTGTGTGGCGATCCGCAGCTTGACCCTCGAAACCATCGTAACGCCGAACTTTTGAGCGTATGCCGAAGTGGTCGGCCATTTGCTGGAGGGTTGCTCCTTTCGCTCTCATACCGAGAACGTAGGTGTCGACATGCGTTTGAAGACATTCGATTCCGTCGAATTGGTCCATCTCCGGCATTCTGAACTTGTTGGGGAGAGGCGTGACCATTCCCGGATCTGTGGATTTGAGCGTTTCCTGCTTTGAGCTGCTCATGGTGGCTTTCAGGTCTTTCATCAGTTCGACCATCCAGGCCAAGGATGGGTCCAGTGGTGGACTGTAAGGCTCGGCGCCGGGTGCTACCACGTGAGCGGTAGTGATTGGAGGTGGAAGGCTTGATATATGAGAATATATGGGGGCCTTTTACTGAATCGTATCGGGGTTTGTCCTCGATGTTTTGGGATTCGTGTATAGGCACCCCGGACGAACCCGGAGGGTATCAAGGATATTGGTATCATGCCGAGATGGTCCAGCGGTGCGCCGGTGGTATTGAGTGATGGGAGTAGCACCGGCCCGGCCAAATATGACAGGGTTTCCTTGGGAGGTGGCAACGTGAAGCCTAGGTCGGCTGTTTCCTTGGTTCGAAGGAATCCCGTAAGTTGGCGGGAGAGGAACCTGGTTGAAGGTTTGGGGAGCTGGTTTCGGGGAATCGTCATCCGCGATCAGGACAAAAGTACCGTCCGAACCGGGATAGCTGCTATACCTCGGTCATTCGTAAGCTGTACCACGAAATTCTCGCGATCTTCTTTACGCCTCTTATGAACCTCACAAGCCCGGATGGCTTCTTCCAAAGTCATATCCGCACGGTGGCGGGGTCCTTCCCCGTCACGATTTCTCAGTGAGCTAGACATGTCGGAAATTCCGCCGAGGGAACCGAGGGAACCGAAGAACTGTCCGACGCCGCCGTAACGGTGATTCTGCAAGGCGGCCGAAAATCTGAACCACTTTCTCGCTCGCCGCAGAGAACGAAAGGCACGGTTTAGGCTTAAAAGGGGATTTGGCTCAAGGTTTCGGAGCTTGTGCAATGTGCGATTTGGATTAATGTTTACTTAAAGTGCATTTTCTTAGAGTCCTAATTGGTTGGAAAAGAGCAAGTCTTCTTTATCACAACTAATCCTAGAGCTCTAATCAGTGGATCTCGTCACTACGCTTATAAGCCCCTCGTTTCCATTTGTAGATCATCTTTCTCGGGACGGACTATCCCGAGCGAGGTCCTATAAGGCAAGCGAGTTCCACCGACAAAGGAAAAAGTGAACTTAAGGCTAGCTGATCACGCAAACTTCCAACGTATGTGACGCACGGGCCACAGTCAAAGTCAACGTCCTTAAGTTAAGGCGGGGATCGTGCCAAAATTTCGGCATGACCTCTCCTGACTCGCTTGCGCGAGGGTGTAACGAATGTGCCACCGGAAAAGATTTTTCTCTTTCGAAAAATCAAAAACACGGAGTCACCACGCCATTTTTGTTTTAAGGGCCAAAACTTTGAAAAATGCCCGAGATTAGAGATTTGGGTTCGGAGGTCACGTTACACGCCGGGAAGAACGTTAGGAGCCGTTTGATTCGGTGGAAAAAAAGTGAAGGAATGGAATGGTCTATGGAATGGAATTCCTGATGGAATTGGAATGGAAAAAAACTGGTCAAACCCCTCCGTTTGGTGTGCACGAAATGGAATGGAATTGTCATTCAATTCCTTGGCAAATCATGTTTGGTTTGTAAATACAAATTATAGGAATGGAATGAAAACATATAAAATGACCAATTTACCCTTTTAAAAATATATTTTTCGTGGGGTGGGGGTGGGGGGGGTAGGTAGGGGGTATGCAAAATGAGTAAAAATATATTTTTTCGTGGGGGTGGGGGTGTGGGGGAGTGGGGTGGGTGGGGGTGGGGTGGAGGGGTTGGGTGGGTGGGGGTGGGGAGGGGGTGGGGGTAGGGCAGGGCTGGAAGGGGGGGGGGTAGGCAGAAAAAAAAATTCATGGGGGTGGGTGGGGGTAGGGCGAGTTTGGAAGGGGGTAGGCGGAAAAAAAAAAAAATTTATGGGGGGTGGGGTAGTAAGGTATCGGGAAGGGGGGTAGGCGAAAAAATTCATGAGGGTGGGGGTAGGGGCGGGGCTGGAAGGGGGGGTAGGCAGAAAAATTTTTTTTTGTGTGGGGGAGGTGGAGTGGGAGGGGTGGGGGTGGGGGTAGAGGCGAGAGTGGAAGGGGTGTAGGCAGAAAAAAAAAATTCGTGGGGGTGGGGGGTGGGTGGGGGTGAGGTGGGGTGGGGTAGGGAAGGGGCTGATTGGGGGTGGGTAGGGGGGTAGGGGTGGTTTGGGTTTGGGGGTATTTTGGTCCAAATTTTTTTTTTCCATCACCAAGGAAATTCCTCATTCCTTCCAATATTGGAAGGAATGAATTTTCATTCCAAGGAATGAATTTTCATTCCGTAGGGAATGGAAAAAAAATCATTCCAACGAACCAAACAGGCCGAAGGAATGAAGTCAACGGAATTGACCATTCCATTCCGCCCCGGAATGGCCAATTCCGCCGAACCAAACACCCCCTTAGTGTTCACCCGGAATGCCTCGTAAAACGAGTCTTCCAAGCTTAAAAACCATTTGTGTGTGTGTGTGAGTGTGTTTCTTTGGCCAAAATGAATTCAAACTGAGAAAACTAAAAATTGGGAACTCTTTATAAGGCATTAAAAAAGTCCCATGATTTTTGGTATGATTTTAGGGTTGAGATTTGGTACTCAAAAGATTTCTTGAAGTCGAGAATCAATTCTGCCAGAATGAAAAAGGCAGTGGACACTTGAATTTAAAATGGATTTAAGAGCTTTAAAACTTAAAAATATGGGGAAAGCCAGAGAATGAAAGTTGTTCAAAACACCTTAAATAAGGTTTCTGCAAAAGGATTTTCCATTTGGAGATGATTTTATGGACCAAAACCTTCTGGAAATCTCAGATATGAAATCTGGATTTCCAGAGACTGTTGAACTGACCTTTGAAAAATAATTTGAAAAAGGGAGTTTTACTCACGCAAAAAATAAAGTAAAAATATTTCTGGAATTCTACGGATGTTGGCTACAAAAAGTATTTTGTAGTCAACACCCAATTCCAAGTTGTTCTTGAGGGAAAATGTGATTTTAAAAGGGGTTTTGCATCCATGCTTGTCCCCATTTCCTTAGGCTTTGATTAGTAGTCACTAAACATTTTAGTGTTGATCTAATATATCAAGCCATCCTTAGGGTACATTAGGACTTGAATCATTTCATTTGCTTGGGAAGAGGAATTTTAACCTTTGAAATCAAGATTTTTGTTGTGAAAATGGATTTTGGAAAACACTTTTGAGTGAATGATTTTGAAGAAAAACACTTTTAAATGAGTAAGAAGTAATTTGGACATTTTAAATGGTCATTCATGGAAATTTATTCCAAGGTGACTACATTTTTAGGTCAAGCAAAGATGAACACCAAGTTGATGAACAAACTACATTTTTGAAGTTTGAAATGCATGCATGGATGAAGGAGATTTAGGGTAGGGAGAAGGAGGTTATACCTATCTTCTTTTGTGTTTGTGTTTGAAGCTTTGAATTTGAGAGTGAGTGGGTGTGATTTGGGAAAATAATCAAGAGAAAAAGGTGGCAATTCAAAGGAATTCCCACTGTTTTCTCTAGTATTTTCGCCAAGGTGCTGTGAATTGTTGTTCTTCCTCCTCTTTTTTTTTGACACTGAAGGGCTCAATTTATAGCCCTCTGGAATTTACAATTCTATCCGCGCGGACAAGTCAAGCAGCGTGCACTGTTCATTAAATGCAGCTGCAGGCTTTGGACCAAGGGAATATTTTTGAAAATATTCAAACTGGCTGTGTTTTTCAGCTTGCCAATTCGGGTTTTTACAATTTCTTTTCTTTTTTAAGATTCTTTTCTTGGTTTAACCTTAAATAGCAATCCCTACTTTACCCTTGTTTTGTTAGAAAAGTTAGGAATTGTTAGAAATGTTAGGAATGTTAAGACTTTTGTTAATTTTCTAACGAAAATGCTAACAACTCAAATTGGAGCACTTACAGAGGGGCCTTAGCTTTTGGCGTTGGCCAAGTTGTGGCTAGCACGGTGAATACGGTGAGGGTTTGGTGACACGGCGTCACATTGAACCTTCGGGTATATTTTTCGGCAGAGCTCCGCGTCAAAGTCAAGGCTGAAAAGCTCAAGACTTCGGGTCGGGAACGACCTTCGGTCTCAACCTCTCGAGCTTGACTCGGGGCGGAACCCGGCGTAAAAAACATACACTTAGGCTTTATGACATGAACTAAGCCAAAAACCAACCGGGGTCTTGGACGAAGTGTGACACAAAGAGTGCATGGCTTACACGGGCTAGGATGGGCTGTTTGGGACGACCCCGTACGCCCTCGAAAGGTGTCTGGCAGACCAACCGAGGTGCAACTGATAAGGCCATCCCGGGTTATGGGTTGTAGTGTGCAGCCGTGACCGAGGCAAGAAGCGCACGTGGAGTGCGGTGTACCGAGGCAGCAAGTGCGAGTAGTGTGCGGTCACTAAAATTCTTTTTTCTAAGTAAAACAGAGATTTTTCAGATTGTGTCTTAAAGAATCTTGATGCGCAGTTCAAAAGACAGCAATAAAAATCAAACATGAATGGGGATGCACAAAGATGGTATGATTTTGAAAAGATGACAAAGTAATGCCCTAGAAAAAACCGTTCGAGGTTTAAAGTAACACACGCACACGAAAACGAGGAAGGGTAAACGAAAGTTTGATCCACGAAAGGCTTTTTAGAAAACAATGGCAGTTTTGAAAAAAGTATCCTTTTCCCCAGCGGGGTCGCCAACTGAAATTACCCGGGATTTCGTGCGACGCGAAACGCGGTTGTCTTTCGCGTAGGGTTGGTGTCTGAGACCTCGCTTCATGGGAAGGAAATGAGGAGTCGCCACGCGGTTTTGTATTTTGAGCCCAAACGTTGAGAAACGGCTATTGTGAAAATGGTGTCGTTTTTATTGGTAGCAAAAACTTAGGAAAAGGCTTTGAAAACAGGGGATCATTTTTATTGGTAGCAAAAATGAGTAAAAAGCTATTTAGTACCAGAGATTGTTAGATTCGGAGGTCACGTTACGTTTCAGGAAGAGTATTACGAGATCACCCGAAACGCCTCGTATGACGAGTCTTTCTACCTTTCTCGAAATCGTGTGTGTGTATGTGTGTGTGTTTTGAAATGGGGGGCTTGAATGACAAGCTTAATCCTGGTTTGAATGTCAAACGTTGATTAGGTGACTTTGTTTGAAAAGACGAGAGTTTGAATGACAAACGTCGGTTTGAGACGGAAATGAGCGTTTGCGTGGCAAATGTCGATTTTGAGTTTGAAATGATCGTTTGCATGGCAAACGTCGATTTTGAGCTTTTTTGAAAAGGAATTCGAAGGTCGAACTCCGGTTTTTTGAACTGGGCGAGTCATTGTTAACGATTTTTACGGGAAAAAGCGTATTAAATGATTTTGAATGTCAAAAGTCGGCTTTTAGTTTGAAGATGAGCGTTTGGATGCCAAACATCATTTCGCGCGTTTTGAAAGAGAGTTCGAATGACGAACTCCGGTTTTGAACCGGGCATTACATTGTTAATGATTTTTACGGAAAAAAGCGTATTAAATGATTTTGAACGTCAAAAGTCGGCTTTTAGTTTGAAGATGAGCGTTTGGATGCCAAACGTCATTTCACGCATTTTGAAAGAGAGTTCGAAGGACGAACTCCGGTTTTGAACCGGGCATTACATTGTTAACGATTTTTACGGGAAAAAGCGTATTAAATGATTTGCAATCAACGAATCGGGTTGCGACTCGGACTTTGAAAAGTAAATACTATCACGATCCAAACGGGTCGGACTTGTAAATGACAGTAATTAAATGCGGTATCGACGGAATCGAACAATCCGGAATCGTAAATGACGATCGACGAGCCAAACGACTCGGAATTGTAAATGACGATCGACGAGCCAAAATGGCTCGGAGTGGTAAAGTTGCATGAAATGTAAAGGACGTTCGACGGATCAAACGGTCTGGAATTGTAAATGACAGAAAATTAAATGACGATCGACGGATCGATCGATCCGGAGTTGTAAATGACAAAAAAGTAAACGGAACGGGGTCGGAATGTCGTTTTAACCCGTGATTACTTCTCTTACGGGAAGAGAAGAGAATCGAGGGGCTAAAACGTATCGAACCCCGTTAGACGGAGGCGTCTACATTTCAATAACGTTGTTCGAAACGATTGTAGCGACTGGCGCGTAAATCGAGACGAAACGAGAGATTAGAGAGAGGGAGTTATACCTATGGCTAGGGTCGACTCCTTTGGCTCGGGGGGGGGGGGGGTATACGGGATACGAAAAGTAGTGTGGTTAGGGTCGTATTTGATTGAAATATGGAGTTTTCACGCAAAACGAGGTAAAACCGGGCTCGAGAAGGGGGAGAACCAGTTTAGACCGTGAGTTTCTTGGTGAAAGGGGTGAATTTTTGTTGTTACAAATGGCTTTGACAACCCTTCTATTTATAGGTGAATTTTCAGTAGGAGTCCCACTGACTTAGACCGAAATCCAGGGGGTTTTCAGTGGTATTTTGGAATTTTGAGGGACTTCTTTGGTAATTTCTCGAAAGTCCGCAAAGGAGTCCAGGACTGAGACTGTATACCAGGGGTATTTTAGTCTTTTGGCCTTGATTTCTGATTGAAAGGTGACTAGAGGGAGGTGGCATGCTTGCCACGTGTCCTTTGAGTCACCAGCCATGTGGGAGTTCGTTCCCGGGTCCCCGTTTTGTCCGTTTTTTAAAATAACAGTTCGGAAAATGTCCGAAACGCCCTCGAAAAGTGCCGAAAAGTGCGTTTTTCAGGGAAAGCCGTACTTTCACGTGCGATGACATGTGTCAAGTACGTTTCGACGTCGGGATGCACGGGGCAGTTCCGGGACGTCTCGTTGGCATGGCAACGGGGAGTTTAACGAGTTTCGGTTAACATGGAGCGGGCCAGTTAACGGATTTCGGTTAACTTTCTGACGGATTTTGACGATCCGGATTTGGGTACTTACAGTATAGTATATAGGGTATAGGATTTAGGGTATAGAGTATTGGGTATAGGGTATAGTGTATAGTGTATAGGATATAGGGTATAGTATATAGGGTTTAGGGCATAGGGTATAAGGTATAGGGTATAGGGTATAGTGTATAGTGTATAGGGTATAGGATATAGGGTATAGGGTATATAGGGTATAGGGTATAGTGTATAGGGTATAGGGTATAGGTTATAGGGTTTAGAGATTAGGGTATAGGGTATAGGGTATAGTGTATAGGGTATAGGGTATAGGGTATATAGGGTATATAGGGTATAGGGTAAAATTCTTTAATTTTTATTTATAAATGTATAGTTTTTTTTTTATTTTTTATGAATATAAATAAATATTTTGGACATTTTTTAGTATTGAAGTTTTTTTCAAAAAGTTATATAAAAAAAGTTAGAAAAAAAATAAACAAATGAAAGTATAATAAAGAAATCAGGGACGGGTAAAGTTCTTTAATTTTTATTTATAAATGTATAGTTTTTTTTATTTTTTATGAATATAAATAAATATTTTGGACATTTTTTAGTTTTGAAGTTTTTTTTTTCAAAAAGTTATATAAAAAAACTTAGAAAAAAATAAACAAATGAAAGTATAGTAAAGAAATCAGGGACGGGTAAAATTCTTTTATTTTTATTTAAAAATGTATAGTTTTTTTTATTTTTTATGAATATAAATAAATATTTTGGACATTTTTTAGTATTGAAGTTTTTTTCAAAAACTTATATAAAAAAGTTAGGAAAAAACTAAAAAAATGAAAGTATAATAAAGAAATCAGGGACGGGTAAAATAATTTAATTTTTATTTATAATTGTATAGTTTTTTTTTATTTTTTATAAATAGAAATAAATATTTTGGACATTTTTTAGTATTGAAGTTTTTTTTCAAAAAGTTACATAAAATAAAAAAAGTTAGAAAAAAAGTTATTTTTTTTTAAAAACAATTTCCGTCGCTAAATCCGTCGCTAATTTATTTTTGTAAAATTCGTCGCTAAATCCGTCGGTATTTTAAAAGAAAAATATTTTTATTTTTATTATTTAGCTTGACTGAGAATATATCCGTCGGTAATTTATTTTTGTTAAATCCGTCGCTAATTTTAAAAAGGAAAAATATTTATTTATTTATTTTTTATTTAGCAACATAAAAAATCTGTCGTTAAAAAATTTTGTAATCCGTCGTTATTCCGTCGCTAAATCCGTCGCTATTCCGTCGCTAAATCCGTCGCTAAAATGGACGGACTTTTTTGGCGCCACTATTGCGACGGATTAGTGACAGATTCATGTCTGTCGCTAAAATCAGTCGCTAAATCCGTCAGTAGCTGATTTTTTCGTTTTATTTTGCTTCCGTCGTTATTCTGTCGCTATTTCGTCGCTAATAGCGACAGAATTTGGTCTGTCGCTAATTTCCGTCGCTATTTGGCATTTTTCTTGTAGTGTTTCATGGTCTCTCAGCGGGATATTGAAGCTAATCCTGAAAAGATAAAGGCTCTGATCGACATGAAGGAGCCTACGTGTATTAAAGAGGTGCATCGGTTCAATGGTAGGGTGGCAGCACTAGGTCTCTTCATTGCTAAGTCAGCAGAGAGGTCTATACCCTTCTTTAAATATTTGAGGGGGACGAAAATTTCTGAGTGGACGGCCGAATGTTCTTCGTCGTTCCAGCAGCTTAAGGAGTATCTCGCCTCTCCGTCGTTATTGAGCAGCCGGGTTATAGGGGAGACTTTGTTCGTTTATCTGTCTGTTGGCGATCAAGCTGTGGCTGCTGTTCTAGTTCGAGAAGAAGGAGGGCTTCAGAAGCCCATGTATTATGTGAACAAGGCCCTGTCCGAGGTAGAGGGCAGGTATTATAATGCAGAAAAGGTGGCTTACGCCTCGGTTGTAGCATCGAGGAAGTTGCGAGCTTATTTCTTAGCTCACCCCATTGTCGTGCTAACCAATGCTCCTCTAAAGAAGATCCTACATAAGCCAGAAAGTTCAGGCCGACTACTCAACTAGTCAATTGCTCTCACAAAATTCGGCATTGAGTATAGGCCTTGAAAGGCGTTAAAAGCTCATCCTTTGGCAGACTTCTTGGTCGAGCTTACATTCACAAAGGAAGATAGCGAAGTGAGAGCTCGGAAGGAAAATACAAAGGGAAAGGAGCCTGCAACTAAGCCCGCCGTAAGTTTGCCCGACGATTGCTGGAAAGTATACTCTGATGGGTCGGCAACAAAGAATGTTAGTGGGGCTGGAATTGTTTTGGTCGAGCCAGAATCAGGAACATTCTATGAAGAAGCACTAAGATTCAAGTTTGAAGCTTCTAACAACCAGGCCGAATATGAAGCTTTGGTCGCAGCTATCGAGTATGCAAAATGTTTTGGGGCGACCAAGATCGTGGCCTACTATGATTCTCAGTTGATCGTAAATCAAGTCAGAGGGGAGTATGAGGTGCTGAATCCTACCCTGGTCAAGTACTGCGACCTAGTGAAGGAGTTAGTCAAAGACTTGGAATTCTGGGAAATACAATGGGTAGGTCGCGAGGATAACGAGTTGGCCGACTTACTCTCAAAGTTGGCCACATCAGACGAGCATCATGGGGAACCTATCTCTTACCTTGAACATCCAACTTATGAGAGGGTTCAGATTCAATGCCTGGAGGACACCACTAGAGAATGGATTTACACAAAGTGCTGGATCGAAGAAATGCGGGCCTTTATAGAAAATGGCGAGCTACCTGATGACGAGAAAGCAGCTAGAGCTATCAAGAAGAAATCTTAGAGGTATGTCATTCACGGGGACGCATTATTCAGAAGGTCGTTCACTAAATCGCTGTTGAGGTGCATTCACCCTCAAGAGGTTACTCGGGCGATGCGGGGAGGCACATAGTGGAGTTTGTGGTGGACACCCGGGGGCTAGAACTTTGGCCGACAAATTAATCACTTTGGGTTATTATTGGCCTCACATGAGAGCGGACGCTCACGACTTTGTTCAGCAGTGCGACCAATGCCAAAGATTTGCCGACCTACCTAGTCTGCCTACAACTGAGCAAACTCCAGTGGTCGCAACTTGGCCTTTCAATATGTGGGGAGTCGATTTGATTGGTCCCTTCCCGCCCGCCCAAGGAAATTGTAAGTATGTGATCGTCGCAATTGATTACTTTACCAAGTGGGTTGAGGCCAAGCCATTAGCCAGGATTACAGAGGAAAACGCCATCAATTTTATTCATGATTTCATTTGGTGCCATTTTGGAATTCCGCGAGCTATAGTGTCGGACAACGGGCTACAGTTCTCCACAGCATTCGAGGAAGAAATGAACAGAGTGGGCATCAAACATTGGAAGTCATCAGTCGCCTATCCTCGAGGCAACGGTAAGGCTGAAGCAGCGAAAAAACTGGTCCTATCAGCACTTAAGACGGGTTTGGTTGGCCGACGTAGCAACTGGTTGGACGAACTACCCATTGCTCTATGGTCAATCTGCACAACCACTCGGGGGCCCATAGGTGAAACCCTATTCGCTCTTGAATATGGATCAGAGGCCATGTCACTGACCGAGCTACAAGTTCCCACAGCCAGGGTAGTTTTCTTTGACAAGGAGCAGAACAATGTCAGCAGGTTGATCGACTTAGACTTGCTCGATGAGAAGCGGGCTACAGCTCAGTTACAGATGGTCAATTATAAGCAGAAAACTAAGAGTTACCACGACAAGAAAGTTAAGAGGAGATCGTTCCAAGTGGGTGACTACGTGCTAAAGAATATCGAGGTAACGGGATGGAAAGCTCAGCAGAACAAGTTATCTCCCAACTGAGAAGGTCCCTACGTCGTTACTCGAGTTGTCAAAGAGGGCACCTATATGATTGGTCATCCGGATGGTGAAGAGTTGAAGCATCTGTGGCATGCTAGCCACCTTATCAAATACTACTTTTAGGCTTCAGTTTTAGATTCAGTATCAGTTTTAGTTCAAGTTTTAGTTCCAGTTCTACCTTTCTATTTTTTGTGTAATCGTTCTACTACTTCAATAAAGTTGCAGTTTATTCAACCAAGTTATGTTACTACTATACTTCGTCCTAACAGGCTCGACTCTGAGTCAGCCTCGTTCCTTTAACAAGTCCGACTCTTAGTCGATTTCGTTCTAACAGGCTCGACTCTTAGTCAGCCTCGTTCCTCTAAATAGTCTGACTCTTAGTCGACTTCGTTCTAACAGGCTTGACTCTTAGTCATCGTCATTCCTTTAATAAGTCCGACTCTTAGTCGACTTCGTTCTAACAAGCTCAACTCTTAGTCAGCCTCGTTCCTTTAACAAGTCCGACTCTTAGTCGACTTCGTTCTAACAGGCTCAACTCTTAGTTAACCTCGTTCCTTTAACAAGTCTGACTCTTAGTCGACTTCGTTCTAACAAGCTCGACTCTTAGTCAGTCTCGCTCCTTTAACAAGTCCGACTCTTAGTCGACTTCGTTCTAACAGGCTCAACTCTTAGTCAGCCTCGCTCCTTTAACAAGTCTGACTCTTAATTGACTCTGTTATAACAGGCTCGACTCTTAGTCAGCCTCGTTCAGGTTCGACCCTCGGTCAATCTCATCTTCAAAGACAAACAAGTAGTAAGTCGACTTTATTCATAAACTAGTCCGATCAAAAGCTTGGGTCAAATTCATTCCCTATTCAATATGGTTTGACATACATACAAACAAGGATCTAAACAAGGCGATTCAAGTATGGTAAACTGCGATCAAATAAATAAGAGTCCCCCAAAAGCGGGTCAGGACTTGAGCAAACATATGATACGAGTTAAATGCCTCCCATACTAGGCCAAGGCATGGATTACATAAACAAAAAGAAAATTGTTTTGAAGATTGTTCATTACATCAAAAAATTAAACAGCTGGTGCAGGTCCTTGTCGACCCCATCATCCTCATCCTCTTCCATTCTTTAGCATCCGTAATTTCTTGAAAAAGCACATTGAAGTTCCTTTCTTCTAGGGGAGGAGCGACCCACGGCTCACAACCATCTTCTTGATCTTATTGGGCTATGAATGCTAAATCATTATCAGTGTAGGGGACTACGGAGTGGCCACCACGAGCTTCAATGTCGTACTGTCCTTCAGACGCCCATCGGGCTAAGGCATTCTAAAGATACATCCGCTGTCGGATCAACTATAGCTCGATGAGCCATGTGACGATGAACTGTATCAAAGAAATCCTTCGCTTTATCATAATAATATTGTAGCAGTCGTCACTATTCTTGAAAGCTTCAACGGCAGCCTCCTCCCAGATCCTTCGAGTTGATAGCTGGTCCTCAGTCATTTTCAGAATACGCTCATTGCCTTCCTTGAGTTTCTTGGCTAGCTCCCTATTATCTTTCTCCAGAATGGACTTGTCGGCTTCAACAGCATCGACCTCCCCCTTCAGCAAGTTATTCTTTTTCTCAGCCTCTTTAAGAGCTTCCTGGGCCTCGTCTCTATCAGCCTCTGCGACATCTCTCGCAAGCTTGATAGCATCATACGCTGCATCCAAGTCGCCATACTTCTCTTTCAGCTCATCTATCTCACTGACCTTCCGGGCATAGGCAGCTGTAGCGATCTTCTCCTGTTCAATGGCTTCCCTCCAGCCACTTTTGTCTTGCTCGACAAGGGTTAGAGACTTCATCCACAAAAAGAAAGTGGTTGAACTCAACAAGTAGCTACAGTCAAAAGCGAGTAACAAGTATGGCGACTAAAGTAATTGACAAAAATAAACAGAAGGATAGGGGTACCTCGCAATGAGATAGGTCGGACCTATCAGCGAACTCCTCTGGAGAAAGCCCCTCCTTATCAAAATGGGATAACAAGTTCAGATCCACAACCTGTCGCACGACAGCCTGTCCATATCCCAGCTCGAGATAATAACGGCTCATACAATCAATCACGGTGAGGGCAAGCACATCACTAAGCTTCGCCACCTCAGCATGCACAAAATCTGCGTTGATCATTGGGGGAGCCTGTGGGGGAGGGTCATTGGAAGTACCAGTTCCATCATTGCCTGTGCTAAGCCTCAACCTCTTCCTTTTGGTTTTGAGGGGAAGGGCATTATCGTTCTGCTCGTCATCTCCAAGGTCCACATCGATGAACTTCTTTGGGATGGATCCAGCTTGCTCACGAGAATGGCTAGTGAACATACCAAAAGTGCCGAGTTGGGCCAAGCAAGTAAAGCCCAATTACATCCAGCTTTGATTATCACATTCTCAATAGGGCTGGCCCAGTCAGAGCAAGGCCCAAAGCCTATCTCAAGCATCAGTCGACTAAGCCCACGGTCCGATCTAATAGGTCCCGACCTAACTTAGTCCGACCTCATGATCCATATTACAATTCGAGTACGAACCATGCTCTACCCGACAGTCAGGTCGACCATTCCACGAGTGGCGACCTCGACCTGAATTAACAAGTGACGACTTGATACTTGCAGGCGTATTTGGTTGAACTATTCTCATAACCACATCCCTACAAATCAGGGGACCGTTATAGACACGTTCCCATTACCAATAACCGCCGCTACAATCACGGAGCACATGTCGCCTCCCCAAAAATACATCACTCTTGCCTATAAATACTTCATCACTACCAAACGGTGAAAGGTAACTGCCATTTTGTATTCTGAGTTCATTATTCAATACATTTTGAGCTATATACAAGCGTGATCTTACTCTCGCGCCGAGCGTCTTCGCCGGAGACACATCCGGCTAGTCGTGGGTTACATTTTCGGTCAAGAAGCCGGGTGATCGGTCTGCCACGTGGAGGAAGATTGATAAGCACATTTCTGCGGCATCGGTTTGGTTCCATTGCTTAGGAAACGTGCTTCAACTTGACCTCGAAAATTTTTAACAACTGCAACAATGGTGACTTCAGAAGGACACGTATCCGAGGCTTCACTTGGGCACGATGAAGTGAACAACAACAACAATGCAAACGTTGGAAATGCAGATTTGCCTCCTCCTCCCCCTCCTCAACGACATCATGCTAGGGCGACACGCTCTAACAGCAGCGTGGGCGATGGCGAGGATTGCCGGATGCAAGGAGAGAAAAGCGTCCTATGGAAAGACAAGGAGCTCCACCTCACCCAAAACGTACAAGCGGGCGAGGCTAATGTGGGAAGCAGGCGGAGTCCCTCCACTAATCCCATGAGCAAGAAAGAAATGATGCTTTGGAGCGAGCCCGGATTACAGGCGACTTAATAGCCGTGGAGGAGCGAAAGCAGGCCGACATACGCTACGAGAGAGTGGCACCCGCTCGGGTTTCTAATGGGCGACGGGCCGGGAGTGCTAGGCCAAATGAAGGTGTGGGACGAACGGCGAGGACGAATGGTACGTCGAGCTCCCACTATAGTTCATGTGCCGAGTAACGATTTAAGAGCTAGCCTCAGCGAAACGAGAGAAGCGGGAGGCTCAATCGATTTGAGGACTCGGTTAACGGCCAATAGAAGCAGACATGTTTCCCCGGCCCGAGAACACGAGAGATCGGGGTCTCAAAGAGACGAAATGGGAATAGGTCGCTGTGAGAGGGAAAGGCGCAGTCGCCACATGGAGATCACGGGCGCAGTCGCCGTCTGGCTGGTGAGGCGCGGGTCGCCTCAAAGAAATGCTGAGACATAGATCTCCAATAAGATCGAAAGGACCAATTCTCGCGGGGGACGAGAAAAGGAGTAGGCGGTGACTCCCCCGAAGTGAAGGCCGAGAGGTCCAATCTTTGCTCCCCCTCCGGGAGATGAGAGACCCGATGCCGAGAATGGTTGATGATGAAAAAGAAATTTGAGCAATGGGAGGAGGAGAAGAAAAAGGAGACGGAAAGGTTGAACGAATTGACTTTGCTCTTCGACCTTTTTCCAAAGAAATCGAGATAGTCGACCTCCTCCTACTTTCGGGTTGCCTCTTACGGAGAAGTACTGCGGGTCGACAAATGCCGGGAGCCACATATCACATCTGGAAGCCACTATGTGTTTTGTCGCCAATGAGGATGACAACATGTGCAAAGCTCTCCTAAGCACACTTCTTGGGGCGGCCTTAACTTGGTTCAATGGTTTGAGTGCTTTGGTAGTATCACCACATGGACATGCTTGAGAACAAAATTCTTAGATCGCTTCTCATTGCGGGAGCTCGAAAGATAACCGTCACCGATCTGAATAACTTGGTGCGGGGTAAGAATGAAAGCTCGATGAGCTATTTCACCAAGTTCAAAGAGATGGTTGATAAGATAGAGGAAGACCTCACGGACGGAGAGGTAATAAATTGCTTCCGAAGTGGTATTTCCTCGGAAGACATGGACTACGAGCTCACGGTCCGAACGGTCACAACTCGACGGGAGTTGTTTGAGAAGGTATACAACGTCGCTCTGGGTGAGGAAAGGAAAGAAAAGAAGAATGGTAAGAGCCCCAAGGTTGAAATCGGCGACGATAAAAAGGACTCCCGACAAGAATGGGGGAACAATAAAAATGGAAAGAACGAGAACTAGGGCGACGAGAGAAGGTGCCCGAAGCTTTCACTCCTCACGGTGAGTCGGGCGAGATTTTGAATCTTTGTCGAGCGGCTCCTCCGAGTCCCAATGAATCCGGGCAACAAGTTTAGGCGGGACAACGGCAAATGCTGCGACTACCACAAAGACACCGGTCATCTCACGAGAGGATTGCTTGGGATTAAAGCGTATCATCCGTGAGAATGGTCGACCGGGGAGACTCGAAGCTTATGTGAAGAGACCTCAAGGCTGGGGGAGGTGGCAGCGGCCGACGTTGGTGGGCAACAAGGACCTAGACGGCCTAGGCGGAACACAGGGGTCATCAGTTGAACAAGCAAGCAACACGGCCATCAAGCACAAGATATTCCCGGCTTAATAAGGCCCCACATGTGCCTCCCGGGAGAGAAGTAAGAGATGAGGCGATCGGCTTCTACCCCATGAATTGGCAACCAATATGGCGGCTAGGGAGCAAGTTCTCGTCATCCCAGGTCTCATTGATGGATGTACGACGAGCGAGACTCTTAGTCGACACGGGGGCTGCAAGGATATTTTGTTTTATAAAACTTTCAAGGAGATGGGTCTTAATGATGAGCAGTGGAGAGATATGATGGCGAGGTTGGAGGGCTTCACCAACCACCCAGGAGTTGATGCTAAAGGCCGAGATAGTGCTCGGCGTCGACCTAGGCCGGCACCCCCTCGGGATTGTCTCGAAGGTACAATTTATCGTAATTGATGTAAATAGTGACTATGCCGCCATACTTGGAATTCTGGACAGTCGCTCTTGGAATGGTAGCATCAATTCCTCACCGGCGAGTAAAGTTCCCCACACCTGTTTGGAGCTGGGTTGCGTACAAGGCACGGCTCGTGCTTATACGGATCATGTTACGAGAGAAAGAAAGAAAAGGGAGCCGGAGATTGAGGCTGGCGGTGGTTACTTGAAGCTGTCTCGATCGATCACCAAAACTACCCTTGTCAACAATCACCGACGTGGTAGAGTCGACCTATCGCTCAAATGACGAGGTCATGCTTGAGTCGACACGTCACTCTAACACCACTGAGGTCGATTCAGATGTAGTTATGGTCGATCAAGTCGTCATAGGAGACCTATGCCTCCAGATAGACAATAACTCGGGGGCCCCTACCAACAAGGTTGCAGACAAACTTGATGATATGATAGGCGAGGAGGCTCCACACTTGGGAGGCGAGGAAAGACAAAAGGTCAGGGAGATCATAGTGGAGACTCTACAATTCAGAGATGGACCAGAGCTAGAAGCTGTGGAGGAGCTAGAGTCAGTAATCACCAACCCTTCTTACCCCGATCAAAAAATTCAGATTGGGAAGCAGCTATCAGTCGAGGAGCGAGCAAAAATCATCGAGCTACTCAAGGAAAGTAATGATGTCTTTGCATGGAGAGTAGAAGACATGAGGGGAATCAAGGAGGAGGTCATTGTTCCACGAGGCGAAAGTCAACCCGACCATAAAGCCGAGACCCCAAAAGTTGAGAAGTTTTGCTCGCGACAAGGAAGAGGCTATCAAAGCAGAGGTACAAAAACTTTTGAGTGCAGGTATAATCAAGGAGGCCACTCATACAACGTGGTTGGCCAACGTGGTCATGGTGAAGAAATCAAATGGCAAATGGCGGATGTGTGTCGACTTCACTACTCTTAATCTAGCTTGCCCAAAGGACAGTTATCCCCTTCCAAGGATCGACAAGCTAGTTGATTCTATTGCTGGTCACTCCACCCTCAGTTTCCTCGACGCTTACTCAGGCTACCACCAGATTAAGATGCACGAGGATGATATAGTCAAAACGGCATTTCAAGCGGTGGGGGCATCTCTTTTGCTACAACATGATGCCATTTGGTTTGAAGAATGCGGGTGCGACTTATCGGAAGAATGGTGAATAAAGTCTTTGCCTCACAAATTGGTCGAAATATGGAGGCTTACGTTGACGACATGGTCATTAAAACCAAGGCCGGGAGTCACGTAGTCGACCTAAAGGAAACATTCGCCAATTTACGAGCAAACGACATGAAGCTCAACCCGAGTAAATGTGTGTTTGGAGTGGCAGCTGGCAAGTTCTTGGGATTCATGGTATCTCGAAAGGGGCATAGAAGCTAATCCGAGAGAAGATAAAGGCTTTAGTCGACATGAAGGCTCCCACCACTATCAAAGAGATGCGGCGACTTAATGGAAGGGTAGCAGCTCTTGGTCGCTTCATATCAAAGTCGGCGAAAAGGTCTCTCCCACTTCTTGAAAGCATTGAGGGGGACGAAAAGCTTTGAATGGACGACCGAATGTCATTCGTCGTTCCAACAATTGAAGGATTATCTTGCTACTCCACCTTTGCTCAGTAGCCCGATGGTGGTGAGACTTTATTTGTGTATCTATACGTAGGAGACAAGTCGATTCTTTGCGGTATTGATTAGAGAGGATGAAGGGATTCGAAGCACATGTACTATATCGTAGCTTTATCGGATGTGGAAAGCGGGTATTACAACGGCGAGAAAGTTGCTTATGCTCTAGTCGTAGCTTCAAGAAAGTTACGAGCTTATTTTACGCTCATCCAATCGTGGTTCTTACCAATGCTCCCTTAAGAAAAATCTTGCACAAGCCGGAAAGTTGGTCGACTACTCAATTGGTCAATTGCCCTCACTTGAATTTGACATTGAGTATCGACCTCGAAAGGCGTTGAAAGCTCAAGCTACGGGCGACTTCTTGGTCGAGCTTACGTTCACCAAGGAAGATGACGAGCGGCGAGCTCCCAAAAGAAAGGGCAAAGGGAAAGAGCCGAGTCACAAGTCGCCGTCACTTTGCCGTCGATTGTTGGAAGGTCTATTCGGACGGGTCGGCAACCAAAAATGTCGGTGGGCTGGAATTGTCTTGATCGAGCCGAGTCGGGGCTGTTTACGAGGAATCGCTAAGGTTCAAATTTGACGCTTCCAACAACCAAAGGCGAATATGAAGCCTTGATAGCGGCTATCGAGTATGCCAAGTGTTTTGGAGCGACTAAGATCATGGCCTACGTGACTCACGATTGATAGTCAACCGAGGTCGAGAGGCGAGTACGAAGTGCTCGGTTCTACTCTCATCAAATCTTTGCGACCTGGTGAAGGAACTAATAAAGGACTTAGAATTCAGGAGATTGAGGATTGGAAGAGAAGATAACGAGCTAGGCGATCTCCTTTCGAAACTTGCTACTTCGGATGAGCCACATGGCGAGCCTATCTCCTTCCTCGAAAATCCGGCATGAGAGGGTAAAAATTCGGTGCATAGATGATCCCTCAAGAAATTGGACTCGGGAGAAGTGTTGGATCGAGGAAATGAAAGCATACTTAGAAAGTGGCGAGCCGCCGGAGGACGAGAAGAAAGCTCGAGCTATCAAAAAGAAAGCTCAGAGATATGTCATTCAAGGAGGCGACTGTTCGGGAGATCTTATACTCGGCCATTGCTAAAGTGCATCCATCCCCAGGTCGCCCTATTGATACACGAAGTGCATAGTGGAATTTGTGGTGGACACCGAGGGGGCGGGACTCTTGCCGACAAATTAATCACGTTGGGATACTCACGGCCACACATGAGGCGGCACTCACAACTTTGTTCAGCAATGTGATCAATGCCAAAGGTTTGCCAACCTTCCCCATGTGCCTACAACGAGCGAGACTCATGTGATCGCGGCTTGGCCATTTGATATGTGGGCGTCGACACGATTGGACCCTTCCTCCCGCCCGAGGAAAGCTGCAAGTACGTGATAGTGGCCATAGACTACTTCACCAAATGGGTTGAGGCCAAACCATTAGCTCGTATCCACGAGAGGAAAATGCTATCAATTTCATTCATGATTTTATTTGGTGTCGATTTGGTTTTCCTCGAGCCATAGTATCGAGAACAACGGACTGCAATTCTCGAGCTTTCGAAGCGAGAGATGAGCAGTGGGAATCAAGCATTGGCAATCTTGTCGCCTACCCTCAAGGAAATGGGCAAGGCTGACGGCGAATAAACTTGTCCTATCATCACTCAAGACGGGACTCGTAGGTCGACGCAACAAGCTCGGTTGGACGAACTCCCGCTTGCTCTTTGGGCGGTTCGTGCTGACCACTCGAGGGCTACGGAAACCCCTTTGCTCTTACGTATGGGTCGAGGCTATGGCACCTGCTTGAGCTCGAATTCCCCCTTTGCTAGAGTGACTTTCTTCAATCAAGAGCAAAATGATACCAACGAGATTGATCGACCTGGATCGATCGACGAAGCGAGAAGCGGCTTACCTCAGAATGGTTAACTACAAACAGCGAACTAAGAGTTACCACGACAAGAAGGTCAAGGCAAGGTCGTTCCAAGTTGGAGATTATGTGTTGAGAAAAATTGAAGCAACGGGTAGAAGGACCCAGCAGAACAAGCTATCTCCTAATTGGGAAGGTCCATATGTGGTTACTCGAGTCGTCAAGGAAGGGACTTACATGATAGCTCATCCTGGAGGTGACGAATTGAAACATCCTTGGCATGCTACTCACCTCATCAAATACTACTTCTAGTTTTCGGTTTCAAGGTTCGAGCTTGTATTAAGTTCTAGTTTCAAGTTGATGTAAGCATATTTCCTACTTCAATAAAAAGTGCAGTTCATTCCATCAAGTATAGTGTTACATTAACATCAACAAGCTCGACTCTTAGTCAGCTTCGTTCCAACAAGCTCGATTCTTAATCAGCTTTGTTTATTCAACAAGCTCGACTCTTAGTCAGCTTCGTTCCAACAAGCTCGATTCTTAATCAGCTTTGCTTATTTAACAAGTCCGACTCTTAGTCGACTTTGTTCTAATGAGCTCGACTCTTAGTCAGTTCATCTTAACTCGACTCTTAGTCAGTTCATCTTAGCTCGATTCTAAATCAGCTTTGTTCATTTAACAAGTCCGACTCTTAGTCGACTTCGTTCCAACTAACTCGATTCTTAATCAGTTCAAAGGGTGAACAGGTTCGACTTATGGTCAATCTCGTTCACAAAAAAGTTAATCAAGTCTGAGGTCGACTACACCAACAAGATCAAGTCGCCTCTAGGCTCAAATTAACTCATTTATATTATCTACATCTAGCTCGACATACAATATGGAATGAAAAGCATACAACATTCTGGAAACAAAAGTCAGCTACGATAGAAATAAGTCTCCCAAAACGGGCTAAGACTTAAACAAAATTAATTTACAAAAATATTTTGCCTCCCAAAAAACTGGGCCAAGGCATTCGAATAATGTTGAAGCAAAAACAAAAATATTGTTTGGAACTTGTTCATTACAAATAATTTAAGAGGCCGGCGATCGGTTTGGTCGTCGATGGAAGCTCGACCTTCACCATTTTCTTGTTCTTTGAGGCTCCAAAGGCTTACCCGACTCGGAGTATGTTTGCTCGGTTTCAATTTCCATAGCTTCGGCATCATCGAGTTCCGCCAAGACCACATCAAAATTCCCGTCAAGAACAAAGGGGGCTTCCCACTTCTCGCAGTTGATCCTCCTCATCCTCTTGAGCAATGAAAGCAAGATCATTTTCTAGGTAAGGAACAAGCGAGTGACCACTACGAGCCGTCATGTCATATTGGGACTCGGTAAACCAACGAGCTAATTGCTCGATGGTAGCCGTGGCCGTTGGATCTACAAGCGCGCGACGGGCCATATGTCTTTTGCCGACCTCAAGAAAATCTTGGGCCTTAGACACTATGGCATTGTAGTACTCATCCCTGCTTTGAACTTTTCAACCGCAACTTCAGGTGGCGTTCTTAGCGGCAATGTCGTGGCGGCCTTCTCGGCGGCCTTGAGGTCTTCTTGCCATTTCCCTCGTTCAAGCCGACGATCTTCTTGCAGTTTGACCATGAGATCGTCCTTGTCCTTCAAGAGTTGGGAAACTGTTGCCAGCTCCGTTTGGGTCTTCACCAGCTCCTTCCCCTCAGCCTCTTTCTCCGCTTTAACCTCTTTAAGCTTGGACTCAGATGCTTCAAGGTCGGCTAGAGCTTTGGTCTTCACCGCCTCATTGGCTTCATAAGAGTTGTCCAAGTCATTGTACAGCTCCTTCAGATCCGCAAGCTCTTTAGCCTTTTTTGAATAGTCTGAAGGGCTTGTCTCTCCCTTTCAATTGAGGCCCTCCAAGAGCTTTTGGCACCTCGATCATGGTCAGATTCTGCATTCCAAAGAGAGCAAAGAAGTGTTAGCTCGAGACTTCAGTTGGTCGAGTAAAAGAATAGACGACTAAAATGAAAATGAAAGTAAAGAGTTACCTCGCAATGAGCAAGTCCAGCTCGAGCCGAGAACTCCTCGGGCGTCATACCCTTTTCGGCCAAATTGAGCTAACGAGGCTCACATCCAACGATCTCCTCACAATGACTTGACCCAAGTTCATAGTGGGATAAGAGCGGCTCAGGCAGTTAACTCCCTCGAGAGAAGGGACGTCGCTCAACCTCTGCATCATCTCTACCACAGATTCTTGATCAAGATGAGAGGAAGAGGGAGGAGGTGGAGGTGTTTGATTAGAAGAAACGGCCTTGCCCTTTCCAGACCTCAGCCTTTTCCTGGTATTCAGAGCTTGGTCATCGACCTCCTCGCAGCATCGTCATCATCAATCTCTACCACCTTCACAGGGCTAGATCCTGCTACCTCGGCTCCAGAAGTCTCCATGTTAACATCTTGAATTGGGTCGGAGCTCGGACTTACTCTAGTCGACTTGGAAGATGCTTCACCTCCATCAGTAGCACCCACAGACTGGGTACCACTTTGCAAAGGGTCTTCCTCTTCTACCCCTTCCATTGGCACCAGCCCGATGTTCTCCTTCGACAGCAGGCTGGTCCTCAAAGCGGCCTCTCTTTGCCTATGAGCACGAGCATTGGCCTTCCCATGGTCCTTCCTCGCTTTTTTCTTATCAGAAACCCCAACAATACGCACCATATTTGCTTCTTGCTCGGGAGTTAAAACTACACGACATAGAAGAAATCAAGTGTTAGCTCGGCAATTCAAAACAGTTTTACGAGTAAACCATTGACGAGATAATTGATACAACTTCAAGGCGGTTCTATGTACGAGCTAACTAAGTTCTACATACGAGCAAGTAATTTAATAAAGTTGCAATTCGTAATAGTTCTATGTACGAGCTAACTAAGTTCTACATACGAGCAAGCAACGGACGACCTAAGAGTTGCATACAAATACAAGATAACAATAGACGAGTAAAGGATCGGGCAGAGCAAGATCTTACCACCGGCATGCTCCCGTTATCCTTGCGGTAATTTCTTTGTCTTCTTGCAGCGGCACGAATTCCCAAACCTCCCCGAGAGAATGAAGTAACCCGATCGGGATATATTTGTCCTCTCAACACAGGGACAAGAGGCTCTACCACCCCATCTCCGAGCATCATCCCGGCTGGACGAAGTTATATTTGGTGGTGATCGGGCTCTCCCGGCTAATGGGTCTTCTCTTGACTAAGCGACACAAAGCCACTATACAAGTTAAGATGCCGGGTCGGCTCCCAATAGCTCCCCTCATCTATGGTTTCTGTTTCATCATTGGGCGAGGGAATTCCCATCCTAATCTACTCTCTACCACTACAACATACGAGTTCCAGCCACTATGCTTACTTGGGAGGTTGGTGAAGAGCTTGGGAGATTTAGGTTTAGAGGGGGTGCTTGATGCTCAAGTCCTCTCCACTATACTTTATCTTTGAAAAACTCTTTGAACACTCTCATACAGGGGCTCGTATCCTAAAAATCTACACACCATGGCAAAACACACGAGGACCCTACAAGTATTAGCTCCAAGTTGAAGGGGAAGGGCATTTGCACATTCCGTAAATTCATTGATAAAAGGGTCAAGAGGCAACTGAGGCCAAGCAACAAGCCGACCATAAAAGAAAGCAACTTTGGTAGCATCCTTAGTGAAGGTCGACTGTACTTTTTCATGAACTCCTTACAGGTATATATGGTTACTTGGTAATCCAACGGGTCGACTTCGCAAATCCTTGATCATACGTACCTAGAGGGCAAATTCGGTGCCACGCGATGGCCCAGGGGAACATAGCCCCTCTCATTCTTGCCTCGACACCACATTGGGCCCAAATGCGTTGACAATCCGAGGACCGAGAAGACGTTGAGGCGGCGTTCCCTTCTTGAGTCGTCATATACGTACAAGCAAAAGAGGAAGCGGGAGTCGATCCTATGATCATGTTCGGTCGACCTACCTAAGGACGACTAGACTCCACAGGAAACCTATCCTATTTCTAAGGAAGGAAGGCTTATGGACGTCCCTAACGTAAAACAGGGTGATATGGTCAAGCAGTTCATGGAACAGATGAAAAGTGACAACATTTGAGTCGTCAATCACCACATTCTCGATTTCTCCTACAATGGGCAGCCCTATCTCAGTGTAATTCAGCCCCCAACTAGTCAAAATGGAGGCGCACTCATCTAAGGACATCACTCTCCACTCACCGTTCACATTCTTGCATGCCCTACGGTTAACAGTACAGTAGCCATACCAAGCTCCTGGTTCACTACTAAAGGTCCTAGCCATGGCGGAAATTGAACCAGCGTAAATTAAAGCCCTAAAACAAAAATACAAGGGAAATACCTCAATTGATTGAAGAAAGGGAAGTTCGTTCTGGAGCAGAGCCGAATTTAAATCTTGCTGAAATCCCTTGATTATCGCCGGAGAAGAAGAAGTTCTAGAGCAGTAAAAGTTCTAAATGAAGAGGGATTTCTCTATTTATATTTTCCTAAATTTGGAAGGGGAAAGGAAAATCAAAATTAATTTTCCAAAATTAAAGATTGAGGCGGTTTTCGAGAAGGAGTACCAAACGTCAGAGCTGTAATCATTACAAAAATCGGCGCTCTTTCATCTCCAACCGTTCATCGCCAACGATCAAGATGTTACCACGTCATCATGGTCGACTTACTTCAAAGACTAGCATCGACCTGCGAGTAAAGCAATTTTCATCAAAGAAATCTTCTTAACTTCCAAGTCGACGAAGTCAACTCGAAAGTTGGGGGCCACTGAACATACCAAAAGTGCCGAGTTGGGCCAAGCAAGTAAAGCCCAATTACATCCAGCTTTGATTATCACATTCTCAATAGGGCTGGCCCAGTCAGAGCAAGGCCCAAAGCCTATCTCAAGCATCAGTCGACTAAGCCCACGGTCCGATCTAATAGGTCCCGACCTAACTTAGTCCGACCTCATGATCCATATTACAATTCGAGTACGAACCATGCTCTACCCGACAGTCAGGTCGACCATTCCACGAGTGGCGACCTCGACCTGAATTAACAAGTGACGACTTGATACTTGCAGGCGTATTTGGTTGAACTATTCTCATAACCACATCCCTACAAATCAGGGGACCGTTATAGACACGTTCCCATTACCAATAACCGCCGCTACAATCACGGAGCACATGTCGCCTCCCCAAAAATACATCACTCTTGCCTATAAATACTTCATCACTACCAAACGGTGAAAGGTAACTGCCATTTTGTATTCTGAGTTCATTATTCAATACATTTTGAGCTATATACAACTGTGATCTTACTCTCACGCCCGAGCGTCTTCGCCGGAGACACATCCGGCTAGTCGTGGGTTCTGTTTTCAGGTCAAGAAGCCAGGTGATCAGTCCTGCCACGTGGAGGAAGATTGATAAGCACATTTCCTGCAGCATCAGCTAGATTCCGATGTTTTCTCCGAAGAAATTTCAACCTCCATCTCTTCTGATTGATCGACAGCAGGATCATCGACTAGTTGGAAAGGTCCCGACCCATCTACGGGGATCATCCCTGCGCCGACCTTGGGTAGAAACTTTTGGCGATCAACGGCCTCCTTTTCTCTGCTAGCCCGAGCATTGGCCTTCCCATGGGCTTTCTTGCTTTTTCGCTGGTCAGATATGCCCGCAATGCGATTCATGTTCGCCTGTTGCTCAACAGTAAGTACTACATAGACAAAGAAAGAAACAGTTAGCAAAATATGTTCGAGCTAAGAAAATGACGAGTAAATAAAAAGTGCAAGTAAAAAGAAAAGGAAGATAACAATTTACCACCAAAGTGCTCTCCATGGTTTCTACAGTAATAGGGTGTTTTTTTTTGGCAAAAGTGACATTGATCCTCAAATCTACCTAAGGCATGGGTCACCCAATCTGGATATGTAGGGCCCCTTACTACCAAGGCCAAGTGAACCACCTCATCATATCCCCCCTGCATCATGCCAGCCTGTATGAAGCTATCTTTATTCGTTTGAAGGGCGACCCAGTTTACGGTGCCCCTCTGAGCTACCAGCTTCAGCCTACGTATTAACTCTTTGATCCATGAAGGGACCCAATAGTCTTCTTCCTTCATCATCCAGAATTATCATCGGGCAAAGGGAACTCCCATCCTTTTCTACTTTCCACCAGTATTACATGAGATTTCCATCCTACTACTTTGTCGGGCAAGTTAATGAAATTTTTTGGGGCATTTCTTCTAGCTGGGTTACTAAGCCCACGGGTTCTCTTATCATATACGACCTTAGAAAATTCCCTAAAAACGTGCACACAAGGCTCATACCCTAAGAATCTGCAAACCATCGTGAAGCAAATAAGTACCCTACAAGTATTAGCCCCCAACTGCATCGGAACAGCTGCCGTGCACTCTAGGAACTCGCAAATGAACGGGTCTAAGGGGAGTCGAAGCCCGGCCTCGAATTGACTGTAGAAGAAAGCTACCCTCGTCGGGTCCCTGTTCTTGTCAGACCAACTGAGAGCATCGAACTGTTTGGCTGTCAGTTGGGTTAAACTGAACTCCTCTTTGTCGATCCCACAATAACTATACAATATTTTGAGCCTATCTTCTGAGGCCTTCCTCCCAGTCTTGGGCTTGGGGGCCACATAACTCCTCTCGTTGCGGCCAGGAACGACCGACTTGCAAAAGGCATCAACAATATTTGTGGAGGTAAGGCTCGTCGAAGCAGAGGTCGCCATCTGTTCTTGAGTCGACATATCTGAAGAGCAAGAGGAAATAGGGGAATCAGTCCTATACACAAACTCAAGGGACCTACTTATGGACGACCTAGATTCCCCTGGAAATCCTTTTCTATCCCTAAGGAAAGAGGGTTTATTGGGTCCCCTAATGTAAAACATAACTAGATGGTTGAGCAATTCGTGGAAAAGGTGAAAGGACACTACTCTTTGGTCGTCTACTTCAAGGTCACCTAGGGTTTCTCCTGCAGGCAAATCTAGCTTGCTAAAGCATAAACCCCACCTGGTCAAAATAGAAATACATTCCTCAACGGCCATCTCCTTCCATCCTCCCCCTAAGTGCTTATATACTCTACTATTGACAGAGCAATAGCCATACCAAACCTCACGTTCACAACTGAAGGTCCTAGCCATGACGAAATCAAAAGGAAGCTTAAAAATTGAACTTAAAAGTGATGAAATAGAAGGATACCTGGTTTTAATCGAAGAGAAGGGGTTTTGACAGTAAGATGAATGCTCGGCTACGACTGAAGAATCTGTTTGCTCTAGTGCTGTTTCTTGCTGAGTATATTCGAGATTTGGGGGTTTGTAAAAATGCAAAAATGGAAAGGATTTTTCTTATATACTCCTTGCTATATCTTTCCTTAATGGGAAAGGTGTGGGGTTTCAAACGGTTTAAACTTTCAATTAATGCTTAAAACGGTTCCCAATGCGGTTGTCCAAGCGTCAAGCTGGGCAATGATTACCGAATTTCAGCGCTCCTACAGATCTGACCAATAACATTTAAACGACCACGAATGAGCCGCATCATCATTGGTCGACCAACCATTAGTTCGAGCATCTACCTGCGACCTACTCAAATCTTCATCAAAAAATTCTTATAACTTCCTGGTCGACAAAGTCAACTCAGAATGTAGGGGGCCACTGAACAGAATAAAAGTGACGGGCTAGGCCCAGCGAGCGAGACCAGTTATTCAAGTATTATTGCCACCCATTATTAGTGGGTCGACCCAAATATTATACGGCCCAAGGCCCATCGTCAATGATCAGTTGACCTAGCTCATTGTCCGACCTCAATGGTCCCGACCTAGCTTTGTCCGACAGACGATCCATCTCCTATTCGGGCGTTACTGATGTGGTGGATTTCAATATATGTAATTCCCTAGTTTTCTAGACATTTTATCTTGATTTTGATGTACTTTAGTTTAGTTTTGACATAATTTTGAGTAGATTTTTGATTGGTAAGTTTGTGGGAAATCATTGTATTTTGAGGCATATTTTTAGTGAATTTTTGATGTTCATGCAAAGATTATTAATGCTCAAGAGACAAGTCAAAATCAGCCTTCAAGTCAATGTCAACAAAGGGTAAAAGTTGCAATTATCAGAAGCTCAGGGACCAAACTGCAGATTTAGAAAGATCAGGATCAGAATGAAATTATGGAAAGTTAAATGACTAAAGTGGAAGAAGGTGTTTAGGAAATTAAATCAACTTGCACGTGGGTGTGACCAATCCTGACGTGAAGACCAAGGCGTGTGAAGAGGCGTGTTGACCGAGGTTGACAGTTGACCGCAGGAGGAAAGCTTTTTGTTTTAATTTAGTTTTCCCTTTTTCTTTTATTAATTAGATTAGGTTTATTGGACATCAGTTTTAGGGTTCGACTTTTAGTTTATTTTCCTAGAGAGTTGAGCTTTTTCATGGAGAACTAAACTCCATTACTTTGGATTTGAGATCTTGATCCGGATTTTTATTTCTATTGAGGTATTTATTTTTTCTAATTAATTCTTGTTCATAATCTTGCTTGTATTGATTTAGATTGATTTCTAGGGTTTGTGGATCTGGCCAATTCACTTGTCCTCTTTATTGATCTTTGCTAGATTACTCGTTCTGTGCCAGAATTAGGGTTTTCATTGTAGCATCTTCACGAATTGTGTATGTGCCATAGCAATTCGGGAAGTAGGCAAGATTAGACGATTATCTAATTAACCTTAGAAAGCGTTCTTGATTTTAGTCTCTTAAAACATCATCAATTAATCTTTAGACATTTTCTGTGCCAGTTTAGGTTTAATTTTAATTAGGGTTTATAGTGAGTGTGCCACTGCTATAAACTAAACTGAAAGAAGAGACAGAGATTGAAATACATCTCGTAATCAAGTGAATAAAATTTACAGTGAAAGGAATTATCAGTGATATTAGAATTAAAATCCGGTGACAGTATCAAGTCTGAATTTTCTTTAAATTATTGTTTCAAACACTTAGTTTATTTTTCCCTTCTTAGGAATTAATTAAAAATTTCAATTAAACCCCCAATCTGGTCAAGTGACTGTTCGCAAATAATCACTGTTCTTCGTGGATCGACCCTGACTTACCCTAATTACATTATTAGTGGCCGAGTTTAGGTCTAATTTAGTAGGCGTGCGACTAAGCCTACCAAATTTTGGCGCCGTTTCCGGGGAACGATGTAATTGTTTATGGACCTATTCTGTTTCTTAATCTATTTCTTTTTCTTGTTTCCTTTTTGTTAGGTTTTTTTATGTCATCTTTTTCTTAATCTTGTTTGACTATGGAGGGTGATGGACACGAATGGAGTTTAATGTTTTAGATGACATGAAATCTGTGTTGGAGAATGCTTTGGGATATGCAGAGTTAGAATTTGATCTTTCTGATGAGATGAAGGAGGCGGTAATGAGTCTTATTGAGGTGCTTGATGTTAGTAAGACCGAGGCACCGAGTGAGTTTAGGGGAGAGGTCCCCAATAAAAAGAAAAAGAAGAAAAAGGTCAAGAAAAGGGCCACAAAAACTCCTTGTGAGGTTTCCAAGGAAAAGAAAAAAAAGATAAGGGCCAAGAAAAAGGCCACAAAAATTTCTTGGGAGGTCCCCAAGAAAAAGAAGATAAGGGCCAAGAAAAAGGCCACAATTTTTTATTTGGGATCCACCTGATTTAATTAAGAAAGATACATATGTGTGAAAAATTATGGGTATTTGTGGTCGATAAGGTGCGAGGTGGGCCAAGGGAAGAAAAGTTAAAACCAAAAATAAGGTGGCCACCTCGAATCCCCATTGAAGTGGGAATTTGATCGGGCTAACGACCTTAACCAAATGCGCTTATCGGGAGGCAACCCGGAAATTTCTTTGTTTTTATGTCTTTTTATATTTTATATTTATTTTTTGATGGTAGAATTGGTGCTACTGAGGTTTTTTTTTGTATTGTGGTGTTGTGCAGTTAAAAGCAGTGGAGCCGGAAGCGAAACAGTACCTAATTCCTTCGTTGAAAAAAAAGGGGCTTAAAAAAAAAGAAAAAGAAGGCCTAATAAAAAAAAGTGCTGAAAAAAAAAGAGAGGTATTGTGAGTACCCCGATCCGAACTCAAGTTTTGGATCCAATCTAATTAAAATTTGGGCTTACACAAATTGCTAAGAAGCAATTAGAGTCCAAAAATCCCAGCAGTCCACCAATCCATTGGGCCTGCCAGCCACTCGGCCCATTATGGCCAAAAGATGTACGCTGTCGGACGACATGGACATTGAGGCGGTTTAACTGCCCCTGTCGTCCGACATAGGAAGCTCAGTCAGGATGCCTATAAATAGAAGGCATGGCTGATCATTTTAAGGACCAAGAAGTGAGTATTAGAGAGAATACCAGTATTCTAGGGAAAACTCTGTCCAAATAGAGTCTCCCTCTCTCTCTCTCTCTCTTTCATACACTCACACACACACTCACCTCCCTCCTCACACACACACACTTCAAAGCCAAGGTCCAAAGAAGCCTCCTTTGTTGGTGATTGAAGGGGTAGACACCATACTATTGGTGATTCTACTTCGTGGACTACAATAGGTAGACACTAAAACTCTCTCCCCTTTTAATAAAGTCTTTAAATATACATTGCATGCATACTTGCTCTCTTACCATGTAGAAATTGGGATTTTGCATGACAAAGGTGGTGGAGAAGTGAATCTTCAATATTCACTTCTCCCCACCTCGCATCCGGACATTTGGTCATCTTAGGATCAATAAAGATTCAATCTTTACGTATTTGCATGGAGTTAGGAGGTGATGGCTACTTCAAAGTGGCCAAAATCATGTGATTTATCACACTTTGGCCACTAAAGCCATGTGATCCTCTCATTATACTCATATATTATTGTCATATTACTGCTTACAGTAGCTAAATATGCCTGGTTTGCCTTGAGGAACAAAAGGGAAACAAATGCGATCTGAAGAACGCAGAAATGGCATATCTATGTCGGACGACATAGGACTCCTTGGAGATCCTGTGTCATACGACATAGAGATCCCAGAAAGCTGTAAAGCTATTCTTGGACTTCAGATCTGTCCAGTTCATCCCCTTCGCAACTCAGAGCTTTCCAAAGCATTTCTGTGGCTCATAAGCCACTATTTGAGTGCCTACGATCTGATTGGGTGCGATTCATTGGAGGCGGATTGTCATACGACATGGATAACATCGGATGTTCCATGTCTCATGACATCCGTATCATTCAAAGTCTATCGTGACTTTGATAACTCCCGTCAATCCCAAGACTGATTTTAGACCTTCAAATAGTGTCTTTAATGAGTCCAATAAATATCTTTCCATTTCCAGAGTAGCTTTACCTCTGTAAGGGACAATCTGTCCATGGCTCCTTATGTCGCCCGACATCCTCGCTAAGAGAAGACTTGTGTCGGACGACAAGGGAACTCCCTGGGCAGACTGTCTCAAGACTTCTGCCTTGTGATAAAAGATATCACGTGTAAAAAGGGTGCGGCCCCCTATCATGGCTCGCAAGTTGTATTCAGTTCCATACCATTAATGAAATCTAAGGCTTGCACACTTTACTTGTTGACACACATCGCACACACATTTTTGAATGTCCATATTTGTCCAAATGTTGATTGAAAGTCCCGAAAGGGGCGTGTTGGGTGAACTCTCTAGTTCTTCCCAACACGTAACTGCACTCCGGACTCAAAATCTCTTAAAATTAGGTTTTTCAATGTTTTCCTCTAAAAACGGCGTGGCGAATCCCAAAACAAACCGAAAACTCCCTTTTTCGCTTCAAAAGCAAAATAAAACAAAAAAGACAAGGGAAAAACAGAATCAAACATTTCTTTTTTTTGGGCGAGCGTTCATTTCAGTGGCGACTCCGCTGGGGAGAATCATTGAAAAACTTTTTCAAAACAAAAAAGAAGTTTTTCTTAAAAAAAAAAAAAGAGAGTCTAACTTTCTCCAAATCAACTTGGACAAATTTTTCATTCTTCTTGTGTGTGCATTTGTGTCATGTTGTGTGCTTTGCCTTGATTCCATGCTTATATGCTCTATCATGCTTTGGTATGTGATACTATCGAGAGCCGGGGCTCTTTTCCTTTTTTGCTACTTGCTTGTTCCGTCAAAATAGAACAGGGCAGAAAGATACAGGACTACAGCTGCTGGTAAATTCTGACATTTGGGGCAGTCCCCTTTTGTCATGCTTTGACTCATTCTTTTGCTTTTTCTTTGCATACTGCATAAAAAAATATAAAAAAAATAATATATATTTTCTTAGAAAATACCTTCACACTACTCGCACTCTACCTGCACATAGAGTTACAACCCGGGAGTGTACGGACGGCATCGCGGAAAGCGACGTGTTTCGCTGACGTTTGAGCGCCTAAAGTCCTCCTAGCCAGTGAGTCAGCCAACACTTGTCCGTGACACACCTTACACCGTGACTGGTTGGTTTTTGGCGAATACTTTTCAAAACGTCATTCAAAACTCGGTTTTCAAAATTTCCTCACAAAGTCCGAGTCGTATCCCGTCTCCAAAAATCTCGATATACCTTCCCCTCTTAGTGTCGAAATTACGACATAACCCAACGTGAGTAAACGTCAAGACTTTGACATATCTCAACATAAGCACGTGTCGATCTCACGGTTTGACTCCGCAAGGAATCATAACACGTTTTCGACATGCGCCAAATGTGAGACCATGTCGAATTCTTGATACATAATCGCGAAGGATTATGCCAGAATTTCGCCACAAAGCAACAAAGGTTATGCTGCATTTTCAACTCGAAAAGAGGAAAAGTCACGCCCAATTTTGCCAGGATCTTACCTGCAAATTGAGGTGTCGTACATTCAAACGTACTTTCCGACTCTTTCTTCTCCCGAGTTTAGACGTTGACTCGGACTTGGTTTTGAAAACCGCGAGTTTGAACCGTTTTGACTTGTATGCCCATAGGCTCGTTCTCCCCTTTCGGTTGGTGGGTTCCACGTGCCCTATAGGACCTCTGCCGGGATTGTCCGTCCCAGAGGTGCAATACAGGTGAAATACAGAGGGTCTATAGATGTAGTGATGGGACCCACTAATCCAGGAATAGAGTAGAATGCGAAAAAGAAGGTATTCCCCCCTTTTCCAACCATTCCTAGAATTAATAAAATCATTTTTGTAAATAATACAAAAATATAAAAATACAAAAAGAAAAAGAGCATATGCATGAGTCCGTCCTCAGCCTATCCTCTCCCCTACCTAAAGCCGTTCTCTCCCCCTTTCAGCGAGCAAGTGTTGGGTCAGAGTTCCGGGTGGTCGGTTAATCAGTTTCTCTCCAGTCAGAGATTCATTTCCAGCAGTCTCAGAAATGGCAGATTCGCAAGTCTCAGCAGGTTTGGGTCCAAATGCAAGTGTTGATCCAAATTTAGAATCGAGAATGTCGGTCGAGTGTAGGGCCAGATCAAGGTCAGAATGCGGGGCCAAACTCAGCTCTGAATGCCTCTCCTAGCAGTGGTTATGGCATGGGTCCTCACATGACACCCCCGGGAAGTCCGTTTGTAAACCCTCACCCAGGATTCAACTTCCCTCAAGAAGCTTCTCTCCGTGCTGCTCTCGAAGCCGCTCGTACCCGTGAGGAAGCCGGTTGGTCTCGCTATGTCGAAGCAATGCGTATGCAAGGCGTTGCCGTAATTCGTCCCCCGATGGGTCGTACGAAGAAATCAGGGAGGAACCCGATGTCACTATCACCGGCACTGGCTTTGTTCCACCATCCTCACCTGGGCCAAGCCTTCACAATATGCCCCCACCAGTCTCCTATGGTGTGCCTGGCTCCCTCTCGATGCCAACTCATGGGGGTATGTCAAGACCTCCCCCTATCCTAGTATCTACTCATGGTATGCAATACGGGTCGAGGGGCGAATCAAGCTCCTTACCAAAGGTCGGTGCTCAGGACCAGTTTATGTTTTACCCCGAAACCGGCTCGGGCGGTGGTCGCAACCCAAGGTGTCAATCAAGGGCCGTTTGGGTATACTCGGAATCGGTTGGGACTCGGGGTCAAAGTCCGTATAACAAAGACGGGTCGGCCCGTCCAACCCAACTTTTGGTGGTCAATTTATGGCTCCTCATGATCGACCCAATCAAGAATGTAGCGGTTATCGCATGTCAGGAAGCCAAATTTGCCAGGATCAGATCCCGCAATATCCACAACCCCAATTCCAAAACAACATCCCTCAGCCGGCGGTTTGTTCCCCTCTCACCCAACATCTGTACGGTTCCACCCCGTATTCAGCGCCATGCACCGGTATCGAGTCCCCGCCCGTGGTCGATTCGCGGTCAATCAAGCAGTTCGGGCCCCGGAATCCCGATGTCCAATTCAATGGTTACAACATGTACGGAAACAAGATCCCCAGTTGGCTTAGTGAACAAAGCAATGACAGCATACCCAGTACTTTTGGTCTTCCTCCGGCTGCCTTGCCAATCAGGCCCACGCCAGAATTCCCAGTGCCATCCTCAACAGTAGCTCCGACTATGGGACGACCCCCATCCTCCGAGGCTTCAAGTTTGAAAGAGGAACTGAAGTACGTGAAAGAACAGTTGCACAGAATGACATTCAGATCCAACATGGTCAGCTCCGTAGAGCTCAAAGACTCAAAGGCTCTCCCGAAGAACTTCAAGATGCCCCCCATAACTAAGTTTGAAGGCTCCACATGCCCTAAAACTCACATGAACAGCTACATCATGTCAATGGGTGCCAAAGGGGCCACCGAAGAGATGCTGGCCCTTTACTTTCACCTATCCCTCAATGACTCTCCTTTGAGATGGTTCCTAGGCCTTAAACCTGAAGCAAGGGCTACGTGGTCCCAGATCAGTGATGCTTTTTTGGACAAATACAAAGGAAGCGTCGAGTGGTACACTACTCGTAGTGACTTGATCGGCACCATTCAGAGGCACGATGAGTCCGTGACAGACTTTTATAAGAGGTGGAACAAGAAGCTTAATGAGCTGGTTCACCCGATCCCCCTCTCTGACGAAAAGTCCATCTTCCTCTCATGTGTCAAACCATCTGTCAGGGAAGCCATTGGCCGGGGATACTACCCAAATCTGCGAGAGATGGTGAGCGCAGGGGCCGAAAGTGAGAATGCTACCTACTCCATCGTCCCAACTCCTGCTCCCGGTAACACTCCAGCTCCCCGCTATCGAGTTCCAAGCTCTACCCCTGTTGCTTCAAAGGGCAAAGAAACTGCGGTCTCTAACACCGTCAACTACATTCAAGGGGAAAACAATCAGCCACCTGGCCGTGGTGGAGGAAGGCCCCAGAAATCAAAGTATGATGATTTGGGGATGCCACTCGAAGAGGTATTTGATGGTTTGGTGAAAACAGGGATGGTCAAGCCTTTGGAAAACTACCCTACTCCCAACACCCCGGGATTGGATCGTAACTTAAAATGTCGTTACCACCAGAACTCAGGCCATTCTACCAACAGTTGCTTCACGCTAAGGAGAATCGTTCAAAGCCTGATCGACCAGCGCAAGATTGAGAAGCCAAATATCGTCACCAATCCTTTGCCCAACAACGACAGGGTCAACGCAATCGAATTCGTCAATGTCATAGAGTTCGGTGGAGTTGACCTCAACGAAGGTGTTAACGAATCTGAGGCTATAATGCCCACAAGCCACGACATAATCAACACTGATAACCAAGTGTTAGCTCCCCCAGCTCAGCCCATACCTCACATCTCGTATGATGTGTGCGATTGTGAAGATTGTTTGGAATATGAATATCAAGACTGGATCAATGAAAATTCTCCTTCAAGAAAGGAAAAGAAGTACGTACGGCGGAAGCTGAAAGACAAATACGAAGCAGGGGACAAGACTGTGGGGACCCTGGGGGAACCTTCAGGCAAGTTTGACTACTACGTCAGCTACGCCAAGCCACCTGCCAAGGAGCCAATCAACCAGAACCAGGTTGACCTTCTCGCTAGCCGCACAAATGGGGTTACAACGCCAAAGGTCGAAGAAATCAGCAAGACAAACCTGATCCTTCAATCCACCAGTCCAGATAAGCTAACCGAGAAATTGGGCCAGGTTGCTTTAGTCCCCTGCACCCTCTCCCCAGATTACCGGCTCACCAACGATTTCAGGCAAGTTTCTGATCGGTATGAAACCCCAAGCCCTCCAAATGATGCTGACGAGACCACAACTCCCCGGGGCAACGACATGAAGAAGTAAAAGGCTGACCCGTGTCAAAAGCTTTGAGTCGAATAAATAGCGTAGGGTCCTGAGTCAGTCAGAGTCTTTTGCCATCAAAATCGAGTCTCTAGATATGTTTAGTACTCTCACGACTAATGATTATAGTCGTATCTCTGTCTTCCTTTTTACATTAAATGAAATGGTTGACCCTTTTGCGTATCCCTTAATTGCCATTTTAACAAATGATAAGTTAACTAAGACAAATCTTAATGACTTAAAAGTGGTTAACAACGATTCATTTGAAGAGGACACAGACCTTTTAGATGAAATCTTTTTAAATGATAATATAAAGCAGGTTTTTGACCGAGACGACAATCGGGCCCAAGCTGCCGATGAAGTATTAACCACGGTGAATTTGGGAACTACGGAAGAACCCAAAGAGACACAAATTGGTAGTTTCCTCACCGGAGAAGAACGAGAAGCCCTCGTCGATCTGCATCCCCCCATTGCTATCAAGTTAAACTTCCAGAAGGAAAATCAGTAAAACCGTTTAGGGTTGGGAGGCGCGAGAATCCCGCCTACTGTTGCCAGATCGAGCTAGAAAAGGTCGATGACTTGTGGTACAGTCAGATCTTTCAGTACCTTAAACATGGCGAAGCTTCGTTCCCAACGGAAAAGGATGGTAGACTAAAAGAAGGTCTCCGCGCCAAAAGTTTACAAGCTTTGAAAAGGTTGTCTGCACAGTACGTTATTCTGGGAGATGACCTATGGAAAAAAGGCACCGAGGCCCACTTCTACTCTGCATCAGCAAGTCTAAAGCCAGAAAGGTCATGGAAGAAGTCCATGGTGGCGCATGTGGACCACATATGAACGCCCGAGCCTTGATGTTCAGCATACTCAGGATGGGTTATTATTGGATCTCCATGGAAACCCGGCGCATTCGGTTTGTGCGAACTGCGATAAGTGTCGGCGGTTCTCCAATCTCAACCATATACCTCCTCATGATCTCTTGCATGAGCACTCCTGGCCATTCGCAACTTGGGGGATCGACGTTGTGGGAAGATAACTCCTGCCCAGCGATACGGGCACGAGTTCGTTTTGGTCGCTGTGGATTACTTCACCAAGTGGGTTGAAGCAGCATCCTACAAAGTCCTCAACTCCAAAAAGGTGGCCCGTTTCATAAAAGAAAACATCCTGTGCCGATATGGAGTTCCAAATGAGATTATCTTAGATAACGGGTCACATTTCGAGGGACACACCGACAAACTGCTCGCATAATTCAGAATCAAGCGACACAAGTCCTCCCCTTATCGCCCTCAAACCAATGGTGCTGTCGAGGCCGCAAACAAAAACCTGGAAAGAATCATCCGAAAGATGGCCGAAAGGAACCGGGACTGGCCCGAGAAGCTTCACTTAGCACTATGGGGCTACCGTACGTCAGTAAGAACTGCCACCGGTGAAACTCCGTTCGCTTTAACCTATGGGATGGAGGCTGTTTTGCCCATCGAGTTGGAGATACCCTCTCTACGGGTCCTGCTTGAAAATGAAGTCAACGAGATAGACTGGCTTCAGAGTCGACACGACGAGCTAGCTCTTTTAGACGAGCGAAGGCTTAAGGCAATGGAGCACATCCGGGCTTATCAGAAGCGCATGGCTAGGGCCTTTGACAAAAAGGTACATCCCCGCGACATTAAAGTGGGTGATTTGGTCCTAAAAGAAAAGCCGCCGAATCAGTTCAGCCCTCTGGGCAAGTGGGCTCCAATATGGGTAGGCCCGTATCTGGTAAAAGAGATCTTCTCTGGCGGAGCAATGAATGGTAATCCCTTCATGCACCCGGTGAACGGCGACAAATTACGCCGTTATTACATCTGAATCGAGTCTCCCCCTCTAAAAAAAAAAAGAGAAAATAAAAAAAACAAAAAAACAAAAACAAAAAAAACAAAAAAAAACAAAAACAAAAACAAAAACAAAAGCGCGAAAATAATGTACCCAGACGAGACTGGGAACCTCTCAAAAGGCAGTCCGTGCAAAACAAAGGGCGCGCTAGGTGCTAAAGAATATACCGAACTAGGCTGAAAACCCTAAAAATGGGCGATCTAGGTAAAAAACAGGGTTGCACCATTTGTCCCCCTTCTATCTATCCCTTTCTTAAACACAAAATTGGGTCGAACTACGGAGACCTGAGCCCCTCAGTCCAATCTGTAAAAGGGGAACATAGGCAGTCGTTCGCGGTTCGGTCTAAAAATCATAAAAATCACCAAATCCTGTCAACAGTTGTATTTGGGATTACCAAAATGTGTCTTGATTAACCTCTAAAGTAATTTCAAATTTCATCACATTAATACATTCATTGATGAGTTCAAGCACGGTTTACTCTCGACTCATTAACATTAGCAAAATAATATCTTTTAAAAGGTACATCTAAATTGTCTGTGTCGGCAAATAAGGGATACAAGGATAAGTCACCTAATCCTAGTCGCTCGTTCCCACTCCTGAACTAGCACCCTTCTTCTTCCTCTTCCTCGGTCCTCGGGAGGTCTTTGGCTTAGCTATCCCAAAAATTTCTGTCTCCCGTCGCCCCGGCTCTGGAATAATACGAGTCGGTGAGTCAACCAATCCGGCAGCTCTCAACGCCGCCTGGGCAGCTCTCCCCTCTCTCAGAGCTGTCCTCCGAGCCATAATTTCAGGGTCATCCCTCATTTTGGCTCTCCTCTCCACGAGTCTCTCAAAATCCGCTGCCGGATCATCGGTCACGTTGTCGGGGTCAGCCTGTGCCTCAGCATCGCGTAGCTCCAGGCTAGATTGGTCTCCTCCTCGGATCCCTCTGCAATATGCCTCGATGGTGTCTTTGGGTGGTCCCCATCACTCCCTGTACCAGATGAGGTACCTGGTGGACAGATAAGTAATCCCCCGGGTCTTCCGTATCAGTGTGTGAGTGGGAAAAGCTGCTCCTGAAAAAGCCCTGGCAAAGAACCTGAGAGTCTGGATATCAGTCATGTCAAGAGGAACAGTATCCCGAGCCATCTGCTCTCTGAACCCATCAACAGCCTGCTGTGGGTATCCATACTGCCTCTGAACAAGTAAGGGGATACTGAACGATGAGAGGTGTAGTCCTGGTAACCTCACTACCGCAGAGCCATCCTGCCTACCGCTCATGATCTCGAGCCTCCATCCAGGGACCCAGATCTTTTGGATATCGGTGGTAGTATACGGCCGATCACCTCTGCCAACCTTCCTGTGAAGCCTCGGGAGCCACTCGCCTCTGCTGCGTAGCCCAAGGTGCGGCAGGATGTCCAACAGGTAACGGGGAAATAAGCCTCAACCGCTCAAAAAGCCACAATGACAAAAGACTGGGGCTGCCGCGTCCCATGTGCACCGACCCTCCAGCCAGTCGGTCCATCCCGTGATAGGTCTCTGCCAGCAGAATGGGAACTATGTCTCTCTCTCCCTGCCCGGGTCGAACCTCAGTCAGTTTGATACCTTGAGAGCCCCGCATCTGTCTAACAACTCCCAGCAGCAAGCCAAAGCATACCCCATCATACTCACAGAAGCAGTATAGGGAGATCATAATCAGCATAAAGATGTCCATGGCTGTAGATAAGTCAAACTATTCTGGGCATGACACAGCCAATCGGGCTATCTGGGCCAGGTCAACAAAGGACAGGTCAAGAATCAGATCAGTCACCTGCTCTGCGCGAAATCCTAAGAAGTCGGCCAATTGCTCAGTCAAAGGTCGCGGATCTCGCGGGAAGACAGGATCTCTAAGCTCATCTCCCCCAATCAGTGCACGGAACTCCTCAATCGTGGGTGTGAGATCGTTATACGAGAGGGTAAAGACATGCCTCTCCCGGTCCCAGTGTCTGGATGCGGCCCGGAGAAGGTTCCAATCTACCGCCCACTCCTTCAATGCCCAGATGCATTTCAACCCATATCGTTGGTCAATGATCCTCCTATTGTTGCTGCGATGACGGCGGGTCAGATCTATGAGATCGGAATGAAATTGAGCTCTTTGGTCTTAGATCTGTCGTCATAATGTTCCATTTTGGACCAAAGATCAAATCTTGGGGCTAATTTTGAGGTGGAAGACAAACTTGACACCTGATGTGGCTGCTGGAATGAACTGTTCCCGAATCTGCCTCTTATAAAGTGCTGAAACTTGATGACCAAGAAACCTGTCCCACAGACTCTCTATGTCGTGCGACATAAAGGTCCCAAGAAGCCCTGTGTCGAACGACATAGAGAGCTACATCGGCAAAGACAAAGAATAAACAAGAATCACAGAATCCCAAAGCGACCCAACGCTTGCTCAAAAGACCACCCAAACCTATTCAAAGCACCACAAAATCATGCCTAAACCCCCCCTCGCTCATAAAGCCCACGGGAGAGGATGTGGCACATCCAACACACCCACAGACACGTAAATGTCACCCAAAGCATACAAAAATCACAAAAATACCCCAATACATCAAAAGCCACCATTTCCGTGCCTTTCTTGGGACGAACTCGTGCATATGAGCCAGCAAATACATACATAAATAAATGTTTTGGCTGTCAAAATACAAAAACAATAAAATATTTGTTTTACAATCCCAAAAGAACAAAAATTTGCACATGCATTTCTCCTCTCTCCTAAAAGAGTCAAAGCATGGCAAAAGGGGACCGTCGTGATCACTCAGGCTCGGGTCGTCATCGTAACCGTCCTCCTCCTCGAGGCCATTGTCATCCTCAGCGCTGCCTACCTCCTCCTCGGAGCCGCTCTGCTCCTGGCCATCATCGCCACCCTCCGGCACCTCATGGATCTCACCGTCTAAATCATCGCCCTCATGTGCGCCCCAGTGGGGCTCGGCATAATACCCCTGCCACTCGGGAATAGTGAAATAAGGGTGGTAGGGATCATCCTCGCCATCATCATCATCAGCCGGGCGCCGACTAGATCCGCCCGCCCGTGAACCGGAAGGAGGAAAGTAGGTCGGGGCCTCTTCTTCGGAGGCACTACATCATCAGCCGGAGGCTGCACTTCCCCTTCCAATGCTCCGCGCTCCTTCCGAAACCGGCGCATCATCTTCACAAGACCGGTGAGCGCCTTCGCCACCGTCCCGAACGTCTTGGCGGAACTGTTCAATGAAAACGAAAAGGCGATCGAAGCAATCAATGCGAGACATAAAGCGGTTAAAAATTTGGAATGAATCGAGAAAAAGGGAAATTACTCACGTAAGTAGTCCCTCGGGCGGCCGCGGTGCGGGTGAGTCTCAGACATATCAAAAGAGGAGCGGCGAATACTGCCCCCAGCCTCATACTCAAAAGATCGGGGAGGCGCTGGTGCCTGCATCCCCGCTGCCCTCTTAGCAGCCATAACCTGAGGAGTCACCAACCGGGTGAAGACAAAGTAGGCATAACCACCCTCCTCATAAAACTCGGCAGCGTCAATGCCGGTCCGCAGCCGCTCCAAATCAGGCAAGGCCCTAATGTGCCATATCCCCGAAGGAGGATCACGAGGAACACGAGCAGCCGCACCAGGACCATGCTGCCTGCTCACTCTCTCCCCCAAGTACAGGGCATCTCCCTCCAGGCCGATCAAGAGCCTCCTCGTCCTGGTCACCGGGCGGCGGCACCAACCAAATCCTCACCATACCAGCCGTGCCAGGGGAAGTGTCTCAACCCGACAAGAGTGCCCCTTAGAGCAATCATAATATCATGATAACAAGCCATCTTACGGGGCTTAACCCCGTCCACCTTCCGGCTCTCTCTCGCCCCGAAAGTCCAACGGCGAATGGCAGGGAACAGATCTGCCGCAATCCTCTCGGGCACAGTCCAGGCGTAACAGCCAAACACCTCATAGGCCCACACACGAAATCGAGAGACAAAAGACTCTCGGTGTGCGGCAACGGTGTGAAATGAAGAATGACGAAAAGTCAAGTGCAACACTCAATGTGCGAAAAAGCAAAGGGACATACCTCCGGCCTCGGTAAAAATCGAAATGGGTCACACTGCCTCTGCTCACCTCATCAAGGCCCCTGTACAACTGTGCCAAACCAGCCTCTCCCCAAGAAAAGGTGGACACCTGGTCCCACTCCCGAAGAGGCTCCAACAGAAGAGTCAATGCCGTCGTAGAGGCATTGCAAAACAGTGTTAGACAACCCAGCCAAGACAAAGGCTCTAGCTAGCTGCTCGGCAGTAACCACGGCAGCACCCTCGTAAAGCGGGCGACTACGATCCGTCAAAGCGGAATGCGAGTCCGCCAACGGGACCCCATTGCCCTTAAGGCGAAAAGTCATGCCGGTCAAGGCTCGGATGGCGTCTGGGGCTCAACACGCCAGGATCCTCAGTAAAGATCGGCCTGTCTGTAAACTGCAGACCAGTAATAGCCGTAAAATCATAGGGAGTGATGGTCGCCTCACCCCAGGAAAGATGGAAAGTGTGGGTAGAGTCCCACCAGAACTGCCTAAAGGCTCGCACAAGCTCCACGCTCCTGGCCGTGTCCCCAAAAGCTCCAACAGCTGTGAAGAATGGTCCAAGACCAGCAGCAAAGACCAGTCCCTTAGGACCATCTGGCCAAATCGAGAAGAGCCCGGTAAAAGACCCCAAATGGTCGCAATCGCCTCAGGAGACCCCTTGGTCCGCAAGGTCTGCAGGTAAGCACAGCACAGGTATCAAAAACCATAACAATATGTGCATGCATTCATACACAAAAATCATCACTAAATTCTTCCAAAATAAGAAAAAACAGAAAAGGAAAAATCTTTTCAAAAACACATTCATCCCATGCCAAGCATGCAATCCCTTTTTGGGTGCGATTTCCCCCAAATTCCAAGTCTCAAACCCTAGAAATCAAATTTTAAGGGTTAAGGTCTAAGAATGACTTACCCCCTTCTGCTCCATGGTGGAAGTATGAAAATCGAGGCCCGGGTAGAGGCCATTCCCCTCCGGAGATCTCTTCCGTCTATTTCGATCGACGAGTCTCCTCCTCTCGGACAAGACTTGTTGTACGTTCCTTCTCGCTTCGGCTCGCGGAGGCATGATCGAATTCTTGATTTAAATCAAAATCAAAGGAAGAATTTTCGAAAATTTTCTCTCCTCTCCTCTCCTTGTTCTCGGTGGCAAGTGGATGGTTTTTTAAGACATGTCTTACGACCTGCGGTTTTAATTGAATCTTCCTGGGAACCTTCCCATGTCGGACGACACCCACAGTCCAGAAGGGTGATTTTCCCCTTTTGCCCCTCATTAAATTCTGTCAGCCTATCTTGGCTGCCCATCATCAAAATTCATCATTTCATTTGGGTTCAAATACCCACCTCTCTTTCCAATACACAAATGGCCCGGAACGGCCTTAAACTACCCGGTCCGGAAAAACCGTACAGATTTCCAATGACATAAATGGCCCGAAACGGCTTTAAACTACCCGGTCCGGAAAGACCGTACAGATTTCCAACAACACAATGGCCCGAAACGGCCTTAAACTACCCGGTCCGGAAAGACCGTACAGATTTCCAACACAAGACACAATTGGCCTAACTACCCGGTCCTAAAACCGGATTTCCAATGACATAAATGGCCCGAAACGGTGGAACTGCGAGCCTTAAACTACCCGGTCCGGAAAGACCGTCTGATTTCCACAACACAATGGCCCGGAACGGCCTTAAACTACCCGGTCCGGAAAGACCGTCTGATTTCCACAACACAAATGGCCCGAACGGCCTTAAACTACCCGGCCCAGGAAGACCGTGCAGATTTCCAATGACAACACAATGGCCCTGAACGGCCTTAAACTACCCGGCGGAAGACCGCATGCATTTCCACAACACAATGGCCCTGAATCGGCCTTAAACTACCCTGAAGACCGTACATTTCCAATGACACAAATGGCCCTAACGCTTAAACTACCCGGTCCGAAAGACCGCACGTATTTCCACATCAAATTAGCGGGTGACTCCCAAAGAAAAAGTCAACATTTCCAGCGGGTGACTCCCAAAGAAAAAGTCAACATCTTTCGGGTGACTCCAAAAAAAAGACAAATCGGCGGCGACTTCCCAAAGAAAAAAGTCATATCTTTCGGGGTGACTCCCCATCAAAATGCCAACCAAATGGTGACTCCCAAAGAAAAGTCAACATTTCCAAATGGGTGACCCCCCAAAGAAAAGTCAACATCCAGCGGGTGACTCCCAAAAGAAAAAGTCAAATCCTCGGGTGACTCCCCATCAAACGATCCAATCTTCGGGGTGACTCCCCTTGGAACAGTCAATATCGGGTACAAACGCCCATCCTCGGGTGACTCCCCATCGAAACAGTCAATCTTCAGGGTGACTCCCCTTGGAACAGTCAATCTCGGGTACAAACGCCCATCCTCGGGTGACTCCCCATCGAAACAGTCAATCTTCGGGGTGACTCCCCTTGGAACAGTCAATCTCGAGTACAAACGCCCATCCTCGGGTGACTCCCCATTGAAACTCCAATCGGGGTGACTCCCCTTGGAAGTCAATCTCGGGTACAACGCCCATCTTCGGGGTGACTCCCCTTGGAACAGTCAATCTCGGGTACAAACGCCCATCTCCGGGGTGACTCCCCTTGGAACAATCTCGGTACAAACGCCCATCTCCGGTGGACTCCTCGCCAGTCACTTTCGGGTACAAAACCCGTAGCCTTTCATTTGGCACCCCATCCTCAACGAACTACGATTCGGCTTGATTCCCCCACGGGATACGTAGGAATCCTCTTCATAAGAGGTCCAGCCACTTGACCATCTTGGTCACCTTTTGTCCCCGCCATTCGTGTCCGGCTCGGGATTCTCATTTTTTATCGACGACCCCGCTTCCCGTGGAAGTGACATCGCCGAGGGGCTCTGTGAGTACCCCGATCCGAACTCAAGTTTTAGATCCAATCTAATTAAAATTTGGGCTTACACAAATTGCTAAGAAGCAATTAGAGTCCAAAAATCCCAGCAGTCCACCAATCCATTGGGCCTGCCAGCCACTCGGCCCATTATGGCCAAAAGATGTACGCTGTCGGACGACATGGACATTGAGGCGGTTTAACTGCCCCTGTCGTCCGACATAGGAAGCTCAGTCAGGATGCCTATAAATAGAAGGCATGGCTGATCATTTTAAGGACCAAGAAGTGAGTATTAGAGAGAATACCAGTATTCTAGGGAAAACTCTGTCCAAATAGAGTCTCCCTCTCTCTCTCTCTCTTTCATACACTCACACACACACTCACCTCCCTCCTCACACACACACACTTCAAAGCCAAGGTCCAAAGAAGCCTCCTTTGTTGGTGATTGAAGGGGTAGACACCATACTATTGGTGATTCTACTTCGTGGACTACAATAGGTAGACACTAAAACTCTCTCCCCTTTTAATAAAGTCTTTAAATATACATTGCATGCATACTTGCTCTCTTACCATGTAGAAATTGGGATTTTGCATGACAAAGGTGGTGGAGAAGTGAATCTTCAATATTCACTTCTCCCCACCTCAGATCTGGACATTTGGTCATCTTAGGATCAATAAAGATTCAATCTTTACGTATTTGCATGGAGTTAGGAGGTGATGGCTACTTCAAAGTGGCCAAAATCATGTGATTTATCACACTTTGGCCACTAAAGCCATGTGATCCTCTCATTATACTCATATATTATTGTCATATTACTGCTTACAGTAGCTAAACATGCCTGGTTTGCCTTGAGGAACAAAAGGGAAACAAACAGTCTGAAGGGCACAGAAATGGCCTATCTATGTCGGACGACATAGGACTCCTTGGAGATCCTGTGTCATACGACATAGAGATCCCAGAAAGCTGTAAAGCTATTCTTGGACTTCAGATCTGTCCAGTTCATCCCCTTCGCAACTCAGAGCTTTCCAAAGCATTTCTGTGGCTCATAAGCCACTATTTGAGTGCCTACGATCTGATTGGGTGCGATTCATTGGAGGCGGATTGTCATACGACATGGATAACATCGGATGTTCCATGTCTCATGACATCCGTATCATTCAAAGTCTATCGTGACTTTGATAACTCCCGTCAATCCCAAGACTGATTTTAGACCTTCAAATAGTGTCTTTAATGAGTCCAATAAATATCTTTCCATTTCCAGAGTAGCTTTACCTCTGTAAGGGACAATCTGTCCATGGCTCCTTATGTCGCCCGACATCCTCGCTAAGAGAAGACTTGTGTCGGACGACAAGGGAACTCCCTGGGCAGACTGTCTCAAGACTTCTGCCTTGTGATAAAAGATATCACGTGTAAAAAGGGTGCGGCCCCTATCATGGCTCGCAAGTTGTATTCAGTTCCATACCATTAATGAAATCTAAGGCTTGCACACTTTACTTGTTGACACACATCGCACACACATTTTTGAATGTCCATATTTGTCCAAATGTTGATTGAAAGTCCCGAAAGGGGCGTGTTGGGTGAACTCTCTAGTTCTTCCCAACACGTAACCAGACTCCCGGACTCAAAATCTCTTAAAATTAGGTTTTTCAATGTTTTCCTCTTAAAACGGCGTGGCGACTCCCAAAACAAATCGAAAACTCCCTTTTTCGCTTCAAAAGCAAAATAAAATAAAAAAGACAAGGGAAAAACAGAATCAAACATTTCTTTTTTTCGGGCGAGCGTTCATTTCAGGTATGTTAAAAAAAATATTTTAAGTCGAAGGACTGGCCTTGAGGCTCCAGCCCCAAATAAGCCCGGCGGCCGTCCCATTTCCTTGCTTGGCCGGCCATGTTACTGCCCTCCATGCGGCCGCCCCATCCCTCTCCAGGCGCCCGCCCCATTTCCTGCCCCAGCTTAGCATCACCTGCCTTGGCCCAGCCCCAACATCTCGGCCAGCCTTCCTTGTTTTCTCGGCCATGCCTTGGCTCTGTGGCCGGCCATGCTCCTGCTCACAAACTGCTTGATAAAATGCCCCAATGAAACCAGCTTTAATTTTCAGCTACAGCCCATCCTCTTCAATTTATCTTCAGTTTAGCCCATCAACTCCCAGATTTTTCACCTTGGCCCCTCTTTTTTCCAAATTTTCAATTTAGCCCCTAAACTTTCAAAAACCAATTTGGCCCCTTATTTCCCAAGTTTTCCACTTTGGCCCCTGAACTTTCAATTCAAGCTTAACTCTCCATTTTCAACCTAATTTCATTTTAGCCCCGTACTTTCAAACCCTTGAAAATGGGCCATTATTCAACCATGATCAACAACAATATGGGAGTAGCTCGAGCCAAGGACCATCATGGGGGTCAGATTGGTTTCCACTGCCTCAGTAGTCCCGGAAGGTATCCCTATCCCTTTCTTATTTGTTTTGTATTGATGCATATGTGACTATGCATTGTTTAGTGCGGGGGTGGGGTACCTTCTTGAAGTTTGTATATACTTAGTTGTTTTCTTCTTTGTATTGAAAAAAAATTGAAAAAAATGAATAACGAAAAAAAAAGAAAATAAAAAAAAATGAGAGGCTAAGTGAAAACTCGAAAGGGCACTTAGGCAAAAGGTGAGGATTGAGTATTTAATATCATTTGTAATGACCGAAATGGAGACAAAAGGGAGATTTTGGAGTATCGGGTATGACCATTATTGGAGTAGGAGGTTTGGTTTAGAGGCGTTAGGATAGAAAATCCTCGTAATTCTTTTTTATAATATAAGGGGGGTTGATGTAATACACGAGGTAAGTCTTTGCTTGGACATTGACTTTATTTGAGGGAGTAGTAGTGAAAGGATAGCGTGGGGGAAGCTTAGGACATTTTTAGTTCCCCCATTTGCTTTTATGTGTGAGCCCTAGTTCGGATGACCATTTACTTTTTGGATTTGGTATCGAGCTAGGGCCGTGTATTCATATGATTGTGAGGAGTTATAAGGAGACGGAAGCATTTATTCCCGTACAGTTTTTGACTGATTTAGATTAGTGGATTAGAAGAGATTAGGGGTCATTTTCCTCCCATGCTATCTGTTTAGACCGGCGATTTAGAGTTGGGTTAGGATATTACTCAGGGACGAGTAATGGTCTAAGCGTGGGGGAATTTGATGTGGTGGATTTCAGTATATGTAATTCCCTAGTTTTCTAGACATTTTATCTTGATTTTGATGTACTTTAGTTTAGTTTTGATGTAATTTTGAGTAGATTTTGGATTGGTAAGTTCGTGGGAAATCATTGTATTTTGAGACATATTTTTAGTGAATTTTTTGATGTTCCTGCGAAGATTATTAATGCTCAAGCGACAAGTCAAAATCAGCCTTCAAGTCAATGTCAACAAAGGGTAAAAGCTGCAATTATCAGAAGCTCAGGGACCAAACTGCAGATTTAGAAAGATCAGGATCAGAATGAAATTATGAAAAGTTAAATGACTAAAGTGGAAGAAAGTGTTTAGGAAATTAAATCAACTTGCACGTGGGTGTGACCAATCCTGACGTGAAGACCAAGGCGTGTGAAGAGGCGTGTTGAACGAGGTTGACAGTTGACCGCAGGAGGAAAGCTTTTTGTTTTAATTTAGTTTTTCCTTTTTCTTTTATTAATTAGATTAGGTTTATTGGATGGAGGAGTATATATACTCCTTTTGGACATCAATTTTAGGGTTCGACTTTTAGTTAATTTTCCTAGAGAGTTGAACTTTTCCATGGAGAACTAAACTCCATTACTTTGGATTTGAGATCTTGATCCGGATTTTTATTTCTATTGAGGTATTTATTTTTCCTAATTAATTCTTGTTCATATTCTTGCTTGTATTGATTTAGATTGATTTGTAGGGTTTGTGAATTTGGCCAATTCACTTGTCCTCTTTATTGATCTTTGCTAGATTACTCGTTCTGTGCCAGAATTAGGGTTTTTATTGTAGCATCTTCACGAATTGTGTATGTGCCATAGCAATTCGGGAAGTAGGCAAGATTAGACGATTATCTAATTAACCTTAGACAGCGTTCTTGATTTTAGTCTCTTAAAACATCATCAATTAATCTTTAGACCTTTTATGTGCCAGTTTAGGTTTAATTTTAGTTAGGGTTTATAGTGAGTGTGCCACTGCTATAAACTAAACTGAAAGAAGAGACATAGATTGAAATACATCTCGTAATCAAGTGAATAAAAATTACGGTGAAAAGAATTATCAGTGATGAAAATGTCTATGGCTTAGAACAAGTGAGGCGAAACTCACAAGGTGAGACGAAACTCACAAGTGTTGTCTTTAGTGTTGGCAACACTAAGAACAACACATACACCAATTCTAGAAAAACACAAATCAATAGAAATAAAAATAAATTGCAGCGGAAGAATTAAAGCAATACACAAGAATATAATTTTTATCAAGTTATATAAATATATAACTTGATGGGTGCCATGAGGGCAAGACCTTTCTATTAATAATATGAATTAAATACAAGGTCGAAGAAGTTCCTTAATGATAAAAGATCCCTGATATAAGGAACAACATATACACGAATTCTCTCTGAAAATGAACACTCAAAACCTCACAAAAATATAAAAATCTATATGAAATTCTCGAGTGTCGGATTGAGTGTTGCCGACACTTGAATGACAACACTTGAGAGTAGAATTCTACTTCTTGTGCAGATTTGCGTTTTCTGAATTTGATGATCTTCAATGAAGATCCACTGCACTATTTATAGGCCACAAAGTCTTGAAGCCTACTCAAAATGATCAGCAACGGCCTTGAGTTTGTTTCCTCCAAATTAGCTCACTCGCCTCATTTGTAGGAGACTAGGTCTTCTCTTGCTTCTCTTGCTTGTACCTCTCAGCTCTGGATGCCTTGTACTCTGACTTGTTCTCCCCCTGAATAGCTGAATAAAATATCTTTTTGCTTGGTCATTAATTAAACAAATAAACATATGTTTATTTGTTAGTTTTCTCCTCTTCTTTCGTGAATCACGCCTGGACAGTTTATGTTGCTCTTTTCCATCTCATTTTAAGCAGACTAACTACTGTTATTTAAACATTAATTTCCACATTTTTATTTGTGAAAAATACAGTAACTATCTCAGTGTTGCCAAATACAAATGGCAACACATGTGGCAACACCAGTGGCAACACTGGTTTGCAACACTTGGGACAACATTCATGGCAACACATGATCTTAACATTAACAATCTCCCCCTTAGTTACTGATTTCTTCAAAAAATCCAATGTGATGATCTTTACAAACCAGTTAGTCAAACTTAACTAAAAAAGAAAATTCCATGTGATGAATAGTGGCAACATCAACCTTCAGACAATGTTTTGAAAATATATTTCATCAAAATATCGCACTCACACGAGTGGCAACATCAATCTTCAGACAAATGAAGTCACATAATTTCTAATTATCTCCCCATTAATACAAAATTAATAACTAACCAAAATAATTATTAAAATCTTAAAACTACCATCCAACCATTCAACAAAAACCATCCACCCAAGTTTGAAGAAAATTTCAGCCGAAACAAAGAAAAAAAATAGAAATTGAAATTGTTTAAGCATTATAAACCAAAATAAAAACAAAGGAAATTGTTTTTGTTACCAAACCACCAAAATCAAAAACCATTCGAACCAACCACCTTCAATCTGCATTTTCAGCTCCTTCACCTCCCTCTGCTGTACCACTTGGTCCAGCTCCATCTCCATCATGCCTTAGTATTGATTTATCTCCCCCTATTTTGGAAGAAATCAAATCCACCATTTTCATCATGTCAGTACGCATGTCCAGCCATCCCTGAATTACTGAGTCAATGTGCTTCACCTGACTATTGAAAAAATTAAGTACCATCGTAGCATCAACCATTACAGGAGCAGTGTTGCCTGAAGTGTTTCCAGTTTCAGGGGCGACACTTGGGGCAACACTCGAAGCAGGGGCAGCCAATGGAGGAGAATTTGTAACCAAAACCCAAGGTAAATCTCTGTGCCTATCACCTTCAGTAAAGTGTTTGGTAATTCTGTAATAAACAGGCTTCTCAGAGATATTATCGGCATTCCAAGGCTTAAGGTTTTGATACAAAAGAACATTGAATATAAGGGAAGGGAAAATGAAGGAGGAGGTCTTTCTTTTTTTGGCCCATGCAGCAAGGTGAGCAAATACTAGTCTCCCAAGATTAACTCTTTGTTTCTTGCCTAGTTTGTATAACAAAGAAGCTTGCTCGAAGGTTACCGTGTTCTCATTGGCCGTAGGTAGCCAATTTCTTATACATATCTTGTGAAGCACAATAAATAAAGAAGTAAGATGGGTAGACTTGAAGTGATCAGTCCAAACAGTGATTCTCCCTCCAGTTAAAAAGGTGGCTAAGGCATTAGGATCAAATTCCAAACTCTCATCTTCGACATTAGGGAGGCCGTATGCTTTGTTGATGATTAAGGGATTAAAATCATAGATATTTCCCCTAACAAAGATATTTTCATAATGAGGGGTATTCCTATCATCAATATCCTCCCTAAGATGAGCATAAAAGTTCCTAACCACACTTTCAACATAAACGGAAACTTTCACAACCGTGGGTAAAAGTTTCTATCTTCCAAAAATTGATACACTCCTAACTCCTTGAATTGAGTCACATACATATTTCTTTCATTCAAAATTTTCTTCTCAGAATCTTGAACCCACTTATCCAAGCTAGATTCACTATAAAATTCCTCGGAAAGAAATGGACGTTCATAATATCCAAAAGACTCATAATCTGATCTGGAATCTTGAGAGGGAGTAGGAGTGTTTACATGAGGCCATGAAATAGGAGAATACGAAGGAGAACTTGAATGGGCTTTGGACTTGGCAGCAGGTGTTGCTTCAGGTGTTGCCATTGGATTGGCAACACTTGGGGCGACACTGGCAGAAATTTTTTGTTTCTTCACAATCTTGGACTGAGCTTCAGCAAGGGTTTCCTCATCTTCCAACCAAGCTTCCTCATCCTCATCAGAAGATGATGAGGGCTCCTTAGTCTCTTTAAAGATCGGGTCCGAATTGTCCTCGGACGAAATGTTGAGCGAAGAACTAGAACTATCCTCCACATTAACAGGATCATCAGCTGTGTTAGGAGGTATCTTTGACCTGAACAACGTTTTGATCCTTTCAGATTGATGACGCACACCACCCCGAAATGATGAAGAGGCTTCAACCGCCTTTCTCTTTTTGGATTTCCTTTGAGGGGCAAAGGTGAATTCTACTGAGGGGGTAGTTTCAGGAAGACTTATAGGAATGGGAATTTGAGGAGGATTGTAGACAACAATGTCTAAAGATGGTGAGGTTGAGGGTGTGGCCAATAATGTCGCAGGGGAAATTTCCATGGGAACGGCGACATTGGAGGCGACACTTGAGGGGGCTAAAGGCGAAATCTCCATGGGGGAAGAAATTTGGGAAGAATTCTTGGGGCTAGCCATGGAGGATCGAGGAAGACGAAGAAGAAAGAGGAACAGGGGAAGTTTCCGCCTAGAGAGAGAGAGACGCAAGGAGAGAGAGACGGTGAGGGTTTTTGAGAGGAGGGTTTTAATGAGCGAATAGTAAGAGGGTTTAATTTGATTTGACAAGTTCAAATTAAATTAAACTCCTTTTATCTCTAACAACCCAACAAATCAAGCACTGTTATCCGCCATTAAAAAAAAAACAGATTTTTTTAAAATTTTTTTTTTAAATTTTTATAATTTTTTAATAATAACTAAACATAATTTAGTAATATCCATAAAATTGTGTTTTTCAAAATTCAAAGAGATGAATTTTAAAAAATAGATATTACTAAATTACAATTAGTTAGACAAAAATAAATATTTTTGCTAAAAAAAACTTTTAAATTTCACAAACTCTAAATATAAGGAAATAGACTTTTGGAAATTTAAATTTAATTAATAAAAACAAAAACAAGAAATAAAAAAATAATGTAGCATCTACTAATGTGTTACTAGCAATGTTGCGTGACACACAAGGCAACATTTTTAAATAAAATTCCCTTGATATTTTTTCAACATATATAACTTATCATTCCTTAGGCAATTTTTAAGCAAGCTTTACACATTATTTATTTACAAGGAAGCATCGTAGTAGCGAGATCCGTGCTCCGAATTTTTTATAAATGTATAAAGCTAAATGTAGTAAGTTTTATACCTTTCAAGTAGGGTACACTGTAGTAGCGAGCTCCATGTCCCTAATACTTAGTATAAAACAACTACATTATACTCCCTTTGAGAATATTTTAACAAGCTTTGCCTTTTTCAATATCAACATAATATAAGTGACTTTGTCACTTTAAGCACAAAGGGGTATTTTATAGAAAAACATATTAACCTTAAGAATGTACTCATACTAGAACAAAAAGGTCAGTAAATTCTCCCCATTTGGGATTAAACTAACTAATTTTTTTTTATAAATAATAATATACAACAAATACAGAGTGTTGCTGTCAGTGTTGGCAACACTGATGTCAACACTTGAAACAACAGATTTATAGAAAGCATAAACCAAGAGATTTTTTCAAACTTGAAAATCTCTCATGGTTCAAGGCTTTGGTCAAAATATCAGCAAATTGATGTTTAGTATCAATATGCTCTATTTGGATCAATTCCTTTTCTACTAAATCTCTCAAAAAGTGATGGCGGATATCAATGTGTTTAGTGCGTGAGTGTTGTACAGGGTTTTTGGAGATGTTTATAGCACTCAAATTGTCACAATACATGGTCAAAATATTACTATCAAGACCATAGTCGTCAAGCATATGTTTCAACCATATTAATTGTGAACAACAACTCCCGGCTGCTACATACTCAGATTCAGCAGTCGAGAGAGAGACACAATTTTGCTTGTGACTGTACCATGACACAATATTATTACCCAAGAAAAAACAACCCCTACTAGTGCTCTTTCTATCATCTATATCCCCTGCCCAATCAGAGTCACTAAAACCAACCAAGTTGGTATTAGTGTCTTTGGTGAACCAGATTCCCAATTCATTTGTCCCAGACACATACTTAATGATTTTCTTGACAACATTTAGGTGAGAAATTTTAGGAGCAGACTGATATCTAGCACATACACCTACGCTGAACATAATATCGGGACGACTGGCAGTAAGATAAAGAAGACTACCTATCATGGATCTATACAGAGTTGGGTCAACATCCTCCCCTGCCTGGTCTTTGGTTACCTTAAGAGATGATCCCATAGATATTTTAGAGCTCTTTGCATTTTCCAATCCAAATCTTTTTACCAAACTCTTAGCATACTTGCTCTGAGAGATAAAGATTCCATCATCTGACTGTCTCACCTGCAATCCTAGGAAATAATTAAGTTCTCCTATCATGCTCATCTCGAACGTTGATGTCATAGCTTCCACAAAATTTTGTAAACATATTTTAGATGTGGAACCATAAACTATGTCATCAACATAGATCTGAGCAATGACAAGCTCTTTATTTTTCCTAAGAATAAATAATGTCCTATCGGCTTCTCCTCTAACAAATTCATATTCAAGAAGGAAACTTGTTAGACGCCCATATCATGCACGAGGAGCTTGTTTCAAGCCATATAAGGCTTTATCAAGTCTGTATACATGGTCTGGGTGGAATGGGTCTTCAAACCCTTTAGGTTGCTCAACATAGATCTCTTTATCTAAGTACCCATTCAAGAACGCCGCTTTGACATCCATTTGGTGTAATGTGATTTTGAGATAGCAGGCTATAGCAAGAAGAAGTCTTATTGACTCATTTCTAGCCACAGGTGCAAAGGTCTCGTCAAAGTCGATTCCTTCCACTTGTGTATAGCCTTGAGCCACAAGACGAGCTTTATTACGAACAATATTACCCAATTCATCATATTTATTTTTGTAAATCCATTTAGTTCCAATAATGTTTGTATTTAAAGGACGTGGAACTAAACACCAAACCTCATTACGGGTAAATTGTTCAAGCTCTTCTTGCATAGCTTGAATCCAGAATTTATCATTTAAAGCCTCAATCACATTTTTTGGTTCAAGAGAGGAAACGAAACAGGAGTGTTTTACCTGAGAGTATGTGGAGGACATACACACATACCTAACCATATCTCTGTAGTCTACTGGCTCCTTATTTCTTGTTTGAACCCCTTTATTAACATCACCAATTACTTGAGTAATGGGATGATAATTTCTAATACGAGCTGGGGAATCTCTCCTGCCTTGATGGTACACCAATCCATCTTCTTCTTCTGAGTCACTGCTCTCAGAATTTCCAGCCACTGTTTTGTTCTCCTGTGTTGCCTCAGGTGTTGCCATTTCAGGGGCAACACTCGGGGCAATACTTGAATCTGTGGCTGCACTGGCCAAATCAGTTTCTGTTCCAGCTCTCTGTTCGACTTCTTCCAGCAAGGCCAGAGGTATATCATCAGCTGGTTCTCCAGTAGCACTCAAGTAATCGTTAAATTCAATATTTATCGATTCTTGAATCACTTTTAACCTTAGATTATAGACTCGATAAGCATGACTGTTTTGAGAGTAGCCCAGAAAGATGAATTTGTCACTCTTGAAATCTAGTTTTCCTAAGTATTTCTGGTCGTTTAAAATATAGCACAAATACCCAAATACGTGAAAATAGTGAACCGTAGGTTTCTTTCCATTTAAAATCTCATAGGGTGTCATAGTAGTATCGGGTCTTAAGAAAACTCTATTCGTAGTGTGACAAGCTGTGTTTAACGCTTTGGCCCAAAAACTTTTAGAAATATTTCTAGCAATTAGCATAACATGAGCCATCTCCATTAAAGTCCTATTTTATCTTTCAGCAATACCATTTTGTTGTGGTGTTTTAGGTGCTGAAAATTCATGGTGTATCCCCTTTTTACTACAAAATGTAGAGAAGGAGAGATTTTCAAACTCTCTACCATGATCTGACCTTATTCGAAAAATAGGAGAACAAAACATGTTTTTGATTTTAGAGACTAAGTGAGTAAACTTATCAAAAGTTTCAGATTTTTCTCTTAAAAAATATACCCATGTATACCTAGAAAAATCACCAACTATCACATAAACATACTTCTTACCTCCCAAGCTTTCTACCTCAATAGGACCCATCAAGTCCATATGTAAAAGCTGAAAACAATGTGTTGTTCCTGAGCGTTGCTCATTGTGTTGTCCAACACTGTGAGCAACACGAGTTTGCTTACCCTTTTGACAATCACCACACATCACGGTGTCTTTGAGGTTTAGTTTAGGAACACCTTTGACGGCATTGTGTTTGATAATCTTCTCAAGATTTCTATAATGAGAATGACCTAACTTTTGATGCCATAACCTTATATCATCAAGTTTAGTCAAATTGCACACAGATTTATTACCAACCAGGCAGCAATTATCACTTGATCTTATTCCAGTCATTTACACAAAAGTTAGTATCATCAAACACTTCACAGGTATTTTTATTGAATTTCACCTCCAAATTGTCATCACATAATTGGCTAATGCTAATTAAATTAGCAAGTAAACCATCTACGTGCAAGACATTTTTCAAAGGAGGAAAACCAATAATATCCAGTGTTCCTTTACCAACTATTTCACTCTTGCCTCCACCACCATAAGTCACAGAGCCTCCTTGAATAGGTTGGTACTCTATTAGGAATGATTTAGTACCCGTCATATGACGTGAACAACCACTATCAAAGTACCAAGTTCCTGCAATGTCAGTCCTTAAAGCTGTGTAAACAACATAGCATTTCAGTTTTTCCTTGGGTAACCAAGCCCTTTTTGAAAATCTGGATTTCTGTTCACCAGTGTTGCCGTGAGTGTTGCCCTGAGAAATTGGCGACACTTGAGGCAACACTTGAAGACTGGACATTTTCTTTTGAAGGAAAAAGCAATCTGATTTTATATGTCCAGCTTTGTGACAATATCCACATTCAATGGATTGATCAGAAGTATCACTAGGAGTACTATTCTTTTCCTTGACACGCTCTTTTACAAAACAATTTTTAGTTTCAACATCAAATAAGGAAGAGGTAATACTTTCTAGTGATTCTTGGAACCCAAGACCAGCTTTCAGAGGCTTACTCAAATTGAGTATTTCATCCAATTTGGATGAACTCGTGTTGATTTTTTTGAAGGTGGATTCGGCTAGGTTGAGTTTGGCCTTGATTTTATCAAGATCCAAGTCTCTCCTACTGAGTTGAACCTCTAGCCGAGTCAAGGAGTTCTTAAGATCCTGATTTTCCTTTTTCAAGAAAACCACCATCTTGTTCTCCTTTTTCCATTCCATGAGGAGGGATTTATAGAGGTTTTTTAATTCACAAATGAGCTCATCTCTATCAAAATCATCCTCTATAAACTTCTCTGAATTTAAATCAGCAGAACCATGCAAACTAAGATCATTAAAAGAGTCATACCTGCTGAGTGTTGTGCCAAGTGTTGCCATTTCCTGGATGACACTTGGGGCAACACTTTCTGAAGAAGTCACAAGTGTTGTGTCAAGTGTTGTTAAATCTGAAACAACACTTGAGGTAACACTCTCTGTCGAAGGTAGCTCCTCTACCGTAGCCATCATGACCACTTGCTCTGTATTTTCTTCTTTCTCCGTCCCTTCCTCCTCTTCATCACTAAGAGATACCCACAAATTTTTGCCCGCCTTTCTCAAGGTGTTAGCACATTCATTGGCATAGTGACCCCAACTGGAACAAGCATGACATTGAATAGATTCAATGTACTTAGGATCGGACCGGATCTTTTCCGAGGATGCACGCCTAGGTGGGGTATCCTTTTGATTTGGAGGAGGACCTCTCCTTGGCACAAAACTAGAGGTTTTGGCCGCTTGGTCCTTAGCTTTTACCTGCACACTGTTAAATTTTCTAAGCATAGCATTATATCTCTTTGCAAGTAAAGCTACACTAGTATTTTCATCTAACTCCTCGAAGGCTTCATCTTCATCATCCACACATGTGTCCGAAAATTCGACTTTTAAGGCAATATTTTTGCCTTTAGAAGCCTCAGTTTGTTCATTGAGATTCATCTCAAAGTTTTTCAAAATACTCATTAAGGAGTTAATGTCCATTGTTGAAAGATTATGGGCCTCTTCAATAGCTGAAACTTTAATATTAAAACGTTCGGGAAGAGTACGAATAGATTTTGAAACGAGTTGTTTATTTGTAAAAGGTTCCCCTAATACTTGACAAGCATTTGAAATATCAATCAACTTTTCAAAATAAGAAGTAATATCTTCGTTTTCACCCATTCTTAATCTTTCAAATCTACTAGTGAGACCTCTAAGCTTTGTTTCTCGAACACTACCATCTCCTTCACAAAATCTTTGTAAAGTATCCCAAGCATCTTTTGCAGAGGGACTATTTTGAATGAGTTTGAACATATGCATGTCAACCCATTCATAGATGGCATTTAGTGCCTTTTCATTGAAACTAGCAAGATTATTCTCTTCAATTGTCCACTCGAATTCAGGTTTGACTTGAACGTCACCATCGTCATCCGGAGGAAGCATTGGAACAGAATAACTATTTAAAATAGATCGCCAAGCTCGAATATCAATTGATTTGATATGCGAGCATAGGCGAATCTTCCAATAAACATAATTTGATCCATCTAAAACTGGTAATCTCTTTTGATTAGGGTTTGCAAGATCATAAGCCATGACCAAAGGATCTAAACACTTAGTATATCAAGTGCTAGGCTCTGATACCAAATGAAAATGTCTATGGCTTAGAACAAGTGAGGCAAAACTCACAAGGTGAGACGAAACTCACAAGTGTTGTCTTTAGTGTTGGCAACACTAAGAACAACACATACACCAATTCTAGAAAAACACAAATCAATAGAAATAAAAATAAATTGCAGTGGAAGAATTAAAGCAATATACAAGAATATAATTTTTATCAAGTTATATAAATATATAACTTGATGGGTGCCATGAGGGCAAGACCTTTCTATTAATAATATGAATTAAATACAAGGTCGAAGAAGTTCCTTAATGATAAAAGATCTCTGATATAAGGAACAACATATACACGAATTCTCTGAAAATGAACACTCAAAACCTCACAAAAATATAAAAATCTATATGAAATTCTCGAGTGTCGGATTGAGTATTGCCGACACTTGAATGGCAACACTTGAGAGCAGAATTCTACTTCTTGTGCAGATTTGCGTTTTCTGAATTGGATGATCTTCAATAAAGATCCACTGCACTATTTATAGGCCACAAAGTCTTGAAGCCTACTCAAAATGATCAGCAATAGCCTTGAGTTTGTTTCCTCCAAATTAGCTCACTCGCCTCATTTGTAGGAGACTAGGTCTTCTCTTGCTTCTCTTGCTTGTACCTCTCAGCTCTGGATGCCTTGTACTCTGACTTGTTCTCCCCCTGAATAGCTGAATAAAATATCTTTTTGCTTGGTCATTAATTAAACAAATAAACACATGTTTATTTGTTAGTTTTCTCCTCTTCTTTCGTGAATCACGCCTGGGCAGTTTCTGTTGCTCTTTTCCAGCTCATTTTAAGCAGACTAACTACTGTTATTTAAACATTAATTTCCACATTTTTATTTGTGAAAAATACAGTAACTATATCAGTGTTGCCAAATCCAAATGGCAACACTTGTGGCAACACCAGTGGCAACACTGGTTTGCAACACTGGTTTGCAACACTTGGGACAACATTCATGGCAACACATGATCTTAACATTAAAAAGTGATATTAGAATTAAAATCCGGTGACAGTATCAGGTCTGAAGTTTCTTTAAATTATTGTTTCAAACACTTCGTTTATTTTTCCCGTCTTAGGAATTAATTAAAAATTTCAATTAAACCCCCAATCTGGTCAAGTGACTGTTCGCAAATAATCACTGTTCTTCGTGGATCGACCCTGACGTACCCTAATTACATTATTAGTGGCCGAGTTTAGGTCTAATTTAGTAGGCGTGCGACTAAGCCTAAGCTTATCCAGTCAGGTCGACCTGGGCCCATGCAGGCGACCTCGACCTACAGGACGTACGTCGACCTACAAAGTCAAAGCGTATTTACAATTCCTTTCTTAAACAGGATTCCTACGAATCAAGAGATATTTTTGGACACGATCTCTTGTACAAATCTGATCCGTGATTTAAGGGATCTCATGCAATCCCACTACAATTATACCTCTTATCAAGGCCTATAAATACTTCACATCTTCAACAGTTTAGAGGTAATTGCTATTTGTTATTTTGAATACCTTGTTCATTATATTTTATAAGCTCTCCATACACCATAGTACCATACTTACTCTCACGCTCGAGGATCTTCGCCGGAGATCATTCCGGCTAGTCATGGGTTCTGTTTTCAGGTCAAAAATTAGGTGATCAGTCTTGCAGCTGGACGGAGATTTATAACGGCACGATTCTTGCAGCATCAATTTACATATTACAATTAATATATTTTATATTGATATAAGAATATATCATAGATTGCATAATATAAAAAAGAAAAAAAAAAAAGAAAAAAAATACCCAAATATATAGATTAATCATCCTCTCTTTATTCATCATCTTCAGCTTACTTGACCACCCCTTCAATCCTATTTCGGCCCTCCCATCCTCTTCTTTCAAGTTCGACCTTTCCCTTTTTGTTATCTTTTTAATAATTGTCAACCTATAATATATTCGTATATCAATATGAAATATATATTTTTTTTCTAATATTTCAACACTTCGCATGCCCACGTGTAGTTTGCTTCTTTCTTAGTCTCTAAGTATAAAACATCAATTAAGAAGGTCGTTTTTGTTGATGTCACACCCACAATCTCAAGCAAAGGTAAGTTCCACCTATTTGTCTTGTAAGTGCAATCCATAAATAAGGAGTATAGAAATGCTTTCAGCAATTCAATGCTTTTCGGATGAGCAAAGAATATCTCCTTAATTGCATTTGTATCCTCGCATTGCCGATATTCGAAGTGATAACCATGATCATTCAATTTAAACATGATTTGTTGAATTTGAGAACGACTTGCATGCTCAATTGCCCTGCTCTTCACGCGCGCATTATAAATAGTACGTATTAAGATCTTGTTTTCCGAAAATTCTCTTTTAATCCATATAAAATATCCTTTGGCCGGCTATTTGCATGTGACATTTCTATCACGTACTCCTCCTCTTGTTTCTGTAATCTACCGACATAAAAGTGACCCAACATGGATTAACAAATCGGATGATTGTGAACGCCACATACCACTTTTAATTGCCATTGACCATCAACAGTGACTTGTTTGGCGTTCACCTGAAACTTACAACCTCATTTCTTTGTTCCGCTTTCTCTATTTTTCTTTTTTTCCCCAAAATTTCATTGTTGACAGATTGTTGAGTGGAAATAGAGATTGACTTTTCCTTGTATGTCCCCCAACGTTCACAAACAAGCATCATTCGAGGAGCGAAATTACGGCTTTCGTTATCTGACTGATCGATGACAATGATATACACATACTCTTCCCCCTTTTTACGTGCCCATTCAAATATTATTTAACGGTCTCTAAAAAACAAAGGCATTGTGAATTCTGTAGAGTAGTCTCTCAAAACACTTTCAAAATCAATCGGGTCATAGATGTTGTTGTTGGTGTAATGACCTAGGCGTTTAGTTATGTTTGACTAATAACTTAATACCGCTATGTAATCGTCTTTACCATTTATTATAGAGAACTAGTGTATCACCCGTGCGATGCACGACGATATATAAAATTTTATAGTTAAGAATGAAAAAAGAATTAAAAAAAATAAGTCAATAAAGAAACAACAGTACAAATTAAATTGGTTGATATACATTTGTAAACAAAACTTAAGAAATTTCATAGTATTGATCTTCATTGAGACAACACATACGCACACACTCATATATGTTTTATGAAAGAAATTATTAAAAAGTGATAGAAGATATGGATTAAATATTTTGAAAAATTTCCTAAACACCACATTCGTAGTACAATTGTTGGTTAAACTGTCTTCTTCAAAATTAGATATCCAAATATGAAGTCTATTTGGATGGGTGACTCTAAATAAAGCAAATAAAGCTGACCATAACTGAAAATATTTTTATCCCTCTAATGAGAGAGATGTTTGCTTGGGCCCCTCAATGAATGGTGTTGATGAAATGTGGGATTTGCTTGGGCCCCTCAATAAGTCTATTTGGATTATTGTAGGGAAGAATGATAAGTCAATATGGGATTTGTCCCTCTAATGAGAGAGATGTTTGCTTGGACCCCTCAATGAATGGTGTTGATGAAATGTGTGGCCATATTCAAGAGATTTGATGGAGATCAAATGCACTTGGATTATCAACATATTCGGAGTCGAGAAAGCATTGAACAATATGAGTTGGCGTGGACCATGACTCATGTTCAATATGACATTGTGTGACAGAGGAATTGTGACATTAATCTATCAAGGAATCAAGATTTGATGTTATATTTAATTGGGTGGACATAATGGCTTGCTAGAAACCACTTATGTCTTGTGAGGTTGATGTTTCAACTCACCACCAATATAAAATATAATTCCTAAAGGGTCACACATAAAGAACGAATTGGAAAAATGGCTCAATATGTGAATTTTGAGATTTGGCACGACTCGTGCCTAGGGTCACGACTCGTGCCATTGGGCAGTACAACCGCATGGAAAAAGGAACGACTCGTGAAAAATTGTGTATTCTGGGGTTGAGGAGGACTCGTGCCTTCAATCAACACGAGTAAATTTTTTTGCACGACTCGTATCATGGCTGTTTTGCCAAAAGCACGACTCGTGCCTGCGGCTAAAACGAGTCCGTACGCGTCTGTTCCTTATTTGAATCGATTTCTAGCTTGGATAAGGATTCTCCTTAAGTGTTAGGGATTTATATTGAGTATAAATATAACCCTTTTCCTCATCCATAAACATATGTTTTTTTAGGGTTTTTGAAACACTAAAATTTTGATTTTGATTGAGAATCAAAGATCAAAACAACCCAAATAAATAATCAGCCATTGATTGTTGAATATCGATTCAACAATCGAGATCATCTAGCAATCCTACAAGATACGAGATCTTGGTTCGTTTGCGTGTGGATTACCGATAGAGGGTGTTTTCGTTATCACCTAAATTTCGGCGAATCAGAGCCGAACTTTTTCAAAATTTCGGCCGGGTATGGCCGAAATTTTTCACGATTTTCGTCTGGGTGTGGCCGAACCTGAACTGAATTTCGGTCACTACTAACCGAATTTTTGCTACGAAAACAAAAAAAAAGTTTAGCACATTTATATGGTTAGAAAGTGAAGAAAATTTACATTAACATTCGATTGTAGAGCAATTTTATCCATGGGTGTTAGTACCCGGTCCTAAAAAAGGTATTTTTAATATATTGGGCTGGTTTGATTAGGGTTGACCGAAAACCCCAATTAAAACTTTTTAATTATTCTTATTCCTTCGCGCCGTCAACTGCTGGCGTGGAAAGTACGCGGAGAAAAGTGCCGATCGACCATTTGTTGAAGTGCCGATCGACCCTTCTCAAAAGGTTCGATCGACCCTTCTGAGAAGTGCCGATCGACCCTTTCCCCAGTCCAGCCCATTTCCCAAGCACTATAAATACGTGTAGACGTTTCACTTTTTCGATACACAATTTTCCACGAGAAAACCAAGACTATACTTGATTTTCCTTCCGTACCTCTCCCATACTCTTCGAATCTTGCTAAAGATTCGGCCTCCGAAGTCTTGCCACAATTGGTAAGCCTTTTATTAATATTCCGTTCTTTATTATCATTATTGTTATGCTTATATATGTTTTAATTATGCCTATATGCTAGATTAGGACTATTTTAATGTATTAAAGTATGCATAGCCGAGGATGATCTAAGGTTCTCCCCGAGAAACCCAATGGATCTAGGAACTATTTCTTTCTTTCCTCCTTAAATAATAATCATCCCATGATCAACAATTCCCCAAGGATGAACGTTTATTAGTGCACCTTCCGAGGGCCTAAATCAAAGGTTCTAGGGTGTGATCATCAATTAATTCTTTCTCTCCCCTCCTCCTTATGCATGATCCCGTTTCTTCTATCTATTCCTGTAAACACCGCACACAACTAACACCCCACATGCTATAAAGACCGATCCGTCAGGCAATAGGAGTGATAGCGTTTCTTCTTCTATTGTAACTTGACCCCCGAACCCAATCACATGTTTAGCCTTTTTTCAATGCTTAGGGCTATATCAAAGCGGCGTGGCGACTCTCAAAAGTTAAACTAATATTTTTTTATATGGTTTAAATCGAGTGTCACTTAATGAATATCCCATTTCGATCCGACATTACATAATTATTTATTTTAAACTTCCGAATGCGTGTTGCATCGGGACGGGGTATTCACAGTGGCGACTCTGCTGGGGACTGTTTTGAAACTTTTTCAAACTTCGTGGGTCAGACTTTCGTTTTCCTTTGTGGTGTTGTATTTTGCTTTCTTTTTATTTTCTTTATTCTTAACTGTCGCATTGCATGCATGCATCTCCTAAAATAAAATCTTTCTCTTTTTTCTCTTAAAAAGAATTAGACTTTTTTGCCTCACACTACCACTAAAGTCCGTGTCACACTGCACAGACACCCTTAACCCATCGGAGAAGCCAAAGTGCGGGAAGTGTGGTGATCATGTCGCCTCCCTTCCGAGTCTCACTTGGTCATCCACTCATTAGTGCGCTTCGGCTGCACGGTGGGAGCCTGAAACCTAACCCTTGTGTTGCCCACTTTGTTAGGAGTACACTCCCTGTGACCGGTTGGTTTGACTAGCTTTTTCATATAGACAATTAATAAGGTCTTTATGATGAGTCACTACGAATCAGTGATAAGCCAAGATCTATAGAAAAAAAAGGGCGCTAAAAAATTGATTTCCTTTTAAAAGGACGTGCCATGTAAGGTTGAGTGCTTGTTAAAAGATCTTGTCCTATCATCGATCTGTAGTACTTCCCATAAATATCATCTTAAATGTCTATATGAGACGGTTAGTCGTTAGGATCCACCACTTTAGGACCTTTAGTTAGTTGTGAAAAAGGAGTATCCCTTCCAACCAATAGTAGGTTCTATAATAAAGGGCTTTTTTGTAAATAAAATGCTTAACTATCCTTCAATCTCTTAAACCATCCATAGTCTGCTCCCTTAGCCTTAAAACCATCCATAGTTTAGATCCCTTATCTCTAGCACCCTTCAGCCAAAAATCCACCTAGGTCAAACCTCTCTCGACCAAACCACCATCTAGGGCCTATCTAAGCCAAACCAAGGCCAATTCTCGTCCACGTCCAATTAACTAGCATAGATCACCCTCACTTATATCTGACCAAGGATCGAGTCATCTTCCTCTTCCTTTTTCATCAAACGGACTCTTTTACATTCATCCTCTCTCTTTCTCTAAACTTAACCCTAGTTGTATCATCAATCGGGGCCCCCCTCGAACTACGGTGACCTGAGACTCGTACCTTAAATGGTAAGGGTTACGTAGGCAACTTCAGCCCGGTCAAACTCTCAAATTGTGGAGATCAACTATTTTCTCAAGGATACCTTAGGATTAATTATGAGCCTAATTCAACTCATTGGTTTGACTCTGCCATATGTTCTTACAGAATTCTACATCATGTCTCTGGAGAAAAGCATTGAAGCCCTTAAAGAAGTCTCAGACATGAAGTTGGGAGTGCTCAACCTCCTCAAAGACATACATGAAATTGAGCAGCACCATTTGTCTTACATTCACGAATACTTGAGAAGAGTTCCTCCTCCTGTTCAAATCCAGAGTCCCTACCATTCACATGCTTGTGGTCCCCCTTATGGTCCTACACATCAAAATTTCTCATTCAAGATGCCTGCTGTGGCCACCAACCAACGAAGGGCACCAATACCCGAGTCACCCCCAAATTCAATCCAAGAGAAGAAGATCAACAAGGAGCACTTTGATGACTTGGGAATGCCTGTAGGTGAGTTCTTCGAAGTTTTGGTGAGAAAGAATTTGATCAAGCCGCTCGAAAATTACAAGCCTGTTAATAAGAGAGCTAACTTGGATACATCCAAGTTTTGCAAATACCACAAGTACGCTGGGCATACCACTGACAGATGTGTACAACTGAAGCACTTAATTCAAAGATTGATCAACCAAGGGAAAATCCAAGGCCTCATTGATGAAGAAGTCCTCGCACTTCGAGGAAAGATTTAGATTCATTCAGTCTTGTAGGTTCTAGTGTGTCTTTCTTACGTCCACTTTGGGCATGGCTATGTAATGTCCACTTTAGATTAGTTACTTCAATAATAAAAGAGTCTTTCTTTCCTTTCTCTCTAGACTTGAGACATAATCTCGCATTACTTTCAAGAAGATTGTCTTATTTATAATTATCACTTGATTGCTAATCTCACTCATAAATTCACCGGCTAATAACAAAGTAAACAATTAATCTCAAAAATAATAAATGCTTTGATTGGAGTGAACAACTCACCGTCCCTTCCTCATATACACCATCTCTATGCACCTTTCTCTCATACACTCTCTCCATACTCCACCATATACTTTTTGTACACTATCTCCAGACCCTCTCCTTGTATGTGCCCTCTGTGCTTTCTCGAGCATACACTTCCCCAAATACACTCTCCCCCACTTGACCTCCTTTCCATATAGTCAAGACAAGCACAAAGACCGTTGTTGCTCATCATCAGAAAATAGATGCTCACAAGTGCTACATGAATATCAACTTGGGGCTCACCAACCCCCCAATCTCGCGTCTCCTCTGATTTTCCATTTGATAGATAAGCTTTCGTTGAATATGCTCACATGTATTTCTCATGTTCCGAATATATTTTGCCTTACTTAATAAGTCGGTTAAATGAGTTTGCATTTATTTTAAATACTCTTTTGAGAATGCTATCCAGTAGCAATTGAAGCTTGAACCTCTCACCATAGGAAGCCATAACCTTATCCTCACTAAATAATACCCTTTCATTTCAAGATCGACAAGTTTTGAAACCCTAAGGAAGAAGCCCATACTAGGGGCTCCCCTGACTCACAAAGCTCAAGAAAGGCGAAATGCAAAAGAAACTCATACAAGGGGCTCCCTCGAAGGGACCACCTCCAAGCCCAAGAGGGAAAAGGTAAACGCATCCTAAGGCATACGCTAGGGGCTATCGCGAGCAAACAAATCCGAAGGTTTTTCTCGAGAAGAGGGTGTCAAAAAAAAAAAAAAACCTTCATCACCCCGAAGTGAACCTCCCATCCCAAAGGTTGTGAAAAAGAGACATCAAGTGAAGGTCCTATCGTGATCAAGTTACCTGCTGAAATCACAACAAACTCACGAGAAGACGCAACAAAGATTCCCTCTTGGACAAATCGCGTAAACCAATTCCAAGTCCATCCTCTCACTTTTAGAGGATTCCATCACCACCCTTGACCGCGTCAAAATCAAAGTTAACCTCGCTCTTAGAGGTTCTGAAGAAGCGACAACAAGAAAATCCCTTCACCCTAGAGATCCCAAACACATCCCTCAAACCAACCTCTCAGCAAAAGGCCCAGCTGACCTCTCACTTTAAGAGGCCATATTAAGCATCACCTAATGATCGATCGCAACCCAAAGCCCAGCTACAACCGCTACCGGATGGCATTCTCATTTTTGAGTCACTTGTTATCCCACGTGAGCATATTACACACTCTCCCCAAGTTTGGGAACTCGTCCTATTCTTGAAATTCGTTCATTCGACTCCTCAAACACTGTCTGCAAAAGTCTCACTAGGGCTTCGCATTCATGCCTCTCAGCGGCACTCCGGTAAAAGCAAGGAGACGCGCGCCATGGACTACTCCCCTCGGCTTGCGAGAACAAGGGAATAGCGAATCTTAACTTGAAAGAATGAAAAAATAGAAGGGGCTATAATCAGTCAAATTCCCGCCTTTTCTTCCACCCCAATCTTTTTTCTATTTTTCACTCTTTCTCATGAAGAAGATCAATGCAGCGGCATCCCGCACGACAATTATCACAGAACAGTCCAGAGCAGCAAGCAACAACGGAACATCCTACTCCTTCTAAAGTCAAGCCCGATTTCACCATCAATCGATTTTCTCTCTCCTATTCCAGCTTCAAATCAAAGCAGTCATTATTTGTTTAATTATATAATTGGAATTTGATAAACCAATCAGTGAGGTCCATTCTCGAGCAACCAAAGTATAATTCTGAATAAAACAATTCTTCAAATGTCTCGACAAGTCTTCTTTTCTACAATCTAGGAAGAGCCAAACACTTACTTTCTGCCGAGCAGGGGCTTCCATACACTTTTCCACACCTTGTGATGCTTATACTCTCCCAAAAGAGTCAAACCCAAAAGCGAGAGTGTCATACACGAATTCGGGATCCATTCCCACCTTCGAAAAATGTGCCCCTGCACATATACATTTCCGAGTCTTGTCCAAGTGACTGATTGATTGTGGTTCGAAACGATGGATCGCCTCTGTGGCCACAAGATGACTCTGTCTGCAATAGGGATACATTGAATCTCTCCAAAGCTGGGGCTTTTGTTAAGCTGTTCTCTCAGCCTCTCTTTACCAGATTCCCTTTCGGGTTTGCTTTGCATCATCGACTGGGGCTTTGCATGGTCACTTCATCAAACATTGAGGCTCCCCGGAAATGGGTCGACTATGTGGCCAGGGGCTTTAAATAAAAATCAAGGCTCCAACGAAGTCATATCTAGCAAGAAGGGCATCCCTTGTCATCAAGATCAGCATGTGGCAAACTCTTTGAGTTAGATAGAAACATAATCAATCATAAGGCCTCCTTATCAGATTAACATGCTTTCAATATGCCAACCTCCTTGGCACCTTGTTTACAAAATTCACTCTTTGGTCTCCACAAATTTTCAAACCCTTCAAATCTATCAAAGATGTATCTTTGTGACTCTCAAGATGACTCGGTCCTACTTCTCATCTCTGGACAGCAAACTTAACCAATCCCATCTTCTATCATAGACACCTACTCAGCCTCGCCTTGCTCAAACCATAATCTTTTCGCTCAAATTGCCTCTCAAAACCCTAGCCTCAAGCCTAGGTGACAAATACATCTCAAAACCCTAGCCTCAAGCCTAGGTGACAAATACCTCTCAAAACCCTAGCCTCAAGCCTAGGTGACAAATACCTCTCTAAACCCTAGCCTCAAGCCTAGGTGACAAATACCTTTCTAAACCCTAGCCTCGAGCCTAGGAGACAAAGCTCCTCTCTAAACCCTAGCTTCAATCCCAATTCAATTTCTAGGGTGACTTCCTTATACGTCAATTTCTAGGGTGACTTTTCATTGCAGTGTATAAAAATAGAAAAATGCCCAACTAATTTAACTTGTCAAAATCTGTACATAAAATATTTGCATCATACTAACGGGTCAGCATGAAAATAAGAGTCTGCATATAGTCTTTTCTTTTATTTATTACAGGAGTTACAAATAAAATCTACAAAATAAAAAGTCCTAATGACCCCGACGGGAGGTCGAACTGCGACCACGGGAAAATCTAGAGGCTGAACTGCCCTCGTCATGGGATCGCTGTCTGCGTTGAGCTGGATCCGCGTCTACTGACCTCCGAGACTGGCAAGAAAGTGTCTGTGATGGATGTATTTTATACATCCAAATTATGTCCTTAAAATTATATTTATTGCAAAATTCCTGAGTAAAATGGTAGTTTAATTGTGTTGTTAGTATTATTTTATTTCAGGTTTAAAAGGTGGAAAAATGGTGATTGAAAGTGAAGAAAAAAAAAATTAAAATTCGAGACGGAGCCGAAACGAGTTCAAAGAAGTATTAAGGATTGCACAAAATAAATTGAGGAAATGATTTTTGGGCAGCCCAAATTTGGGCGACCGCCCTTCATCCTCCCCCAGCGCCCTTAGGTAGGCCGAGAGCCTACGGCGCCCGCCGTTCCTCCTAAGGCGTCCGCCCAGTGCATCCTGCCTTGGCTGCCCATTTCCACGCCAAGCATTTAGCCAGCAGCCTTGTTTCAGCTTGGGCCTCCCATGTTTGTTTTGTGGGCCTTAAACCCATTTGCTTGGGCCTTTTCATTTTCATGCCTTAGCCAGTTTTTTTTATTCCCTGAGTATAAATATGAAATGAGGATAGAATTTTAGGTTAGATTTGGAATTATTGTATTTTGGGAGAAGAAGGAGGCGTAGGAGAGAAGTACTTCCATGGTTCCATTTTGTTATTCCAAGGTTTTATTTTCTTATTTTTACTCTTTAATGTTTATTTCTATGTCTAGCTAAATATTTACTTTAATGGGTTGTAGTTGAACAATTTTAATTAATTTATGCCATAAATGTTTTGTATTTCTAAATTGATCTCTCTAGTTCCTTTTAGCTTATTTTCATGAAAGTGTTAAAGATTGCTACTCTAGACTTTGATTTAGTCTTGAAATGCTTTTTAACCATTTTAGGTTTATTTTCCACCATTGATTTGGGGATTATTTTTACCAAAGACTCAAGCTTTAAGTTTAAATCAATTTGTCCACTTGATTGAATTCAAATTGATTTAGGTTTTATTATTCGTTTGATCTTCATGTTTTTCATAATTAAATTACTTGGACTTGATTTGCGAAAAGTAATTAAATTGGAAATAATAGATTGAAACCCGGCCGCCTTACCGTACCAATCTTTGCAATAGTGATAAACCCTAGATTGAGATCAATTACTTTAGATATTTCTATTATGGCATAGATTAATGATTTTGTGAAAACTCAACCCATGAAATTATCTCTCTTTATTGTTAAATCTCGCTCCTTGTCTACTTGCTTAATTAGTTTAATTGTTAGTTTTGTTAGTCCAAAAACCAAACCCCCCCCATTGTCCTTTACTTGTTTAATTGTGCACCTTTGTTCTAAAACAAGCAACCCGAGTCCTTGTGGTTCGACCCCTACAATAGTATATTGCTACAAGTTGGCACTCGTACTTGCGAGGGATTTATAACAAGAAGTAGGTAGAGAAATAATATCCATCAAGTTTTTGACGCCGTTGCCGGGGAACTTGTTAAGGTTATTTTGGTTTATTTGATTAGTGTATGTTCGGTCGTCGTTCCTTGAACTCCCCGTTAGTTCTTGGAAACAACGCCATTGATAGATTTGAGAGGGGCTTAACTCCTACTCGAGCATCCGGCACGGACTCGGACACACCGGTTTCGGGGTCGGGCGAAGAACTTAGTGAAATTAGCACTTCTTCCACCGGGGAAGAAGAAGAAAATTTTGAAATGGCGAAAGAGGTACCCCCGACCATGAATGACTTTCTTAGACCAAAAGTTGACACCGCCATTTCTTGCATTGTTCTCACCGAGGCGGCAAAGAATCATGAGATAAAAGGGCAATATTTTAGCATGTTGCCTAACTTTTATGGGCTCCCTTCCGACGATGCCCTAAACTTCCTAAAAGAATATCTCATGACCGTTTCGGGCTTTTCGGGACGAGCGGGTGTCACCGAAGAGAAATTAAGGCTCAAGTGCTTCCCTTTTGCCTTGAAAGGGGCGGCAAAGAATTGGTTGATGTACCTTCCTCCTACTAGCATAAAAACATGGGTACAATTGCATGATGCTTTCCTTAGAAAATATCTCCCTCATTCCCTCTTAGGTAGCATTAGACAAAAGATAATCACATTTCAACAAGACCCGGGAGAGGCCTTTCATGAGGCTTGGGATAGATTTAAGATGCTTCTTATACAATGCCCCCATCATAATTTTCCCTTGCCAATTTTGCACCAAACTTTTTATGATGGTTTGAATCCCACGAATCAAACTATGGTGGATAATGCGGCCGGGGGCAATCTAGGCTACAAGACCCCGGATGAAACCCAATCGTTTTTTGAAATGTTGGGAGCCAATTCTCAACAAAAGGGTACTAGGGGTAGGGGCATGCATGAGTTGAACTCTAATGATGATATGGCTAAGCAAATGGCCATTTTGACACAAAAAATTGATAAATTGTCTATGAGTAGTACTTCTTCCAATGCTAATGTGGTGAATGATTTTTGTACTTTTTGTGGCTCCAATTCCCATGCTACTCATGATTGTCCAAGTGGTCTGAGTTTTGGTCATGAACAGGTAAATGCCATGCAAGGAATGGGACAAGTTATGCAAGGTTTTCAAGGCCAATATCAAAGACCTCCTCAAAACAACCAATGGAACAATGCTTACAATGCGGGTTGGAGGAATAACACCAATGTTTCATGGGGAGGCAACCAAGGCCAAGGGAGTCAATTCAAGCCACTCCACAATCCAATCCCACAAGAGCAATTTGAGCAATTTGAGCAAAGGAAAGCCCCATGGGAAGTTGCCATGAACGAGTTAAGGGCCAAAAACCGACAAATGAGGGTTGAGAGTCATCAAGCTAAGCTAGAGCAACAACAAGCCTCAAGAAATCATGAGGCCGCAATGGAAAAATTGCAAACCCAACTTGGGTAATTGTTGGGGGCCTTGCAAAATCAAAAGCAAGAAAACTTTCAACACCCACCTGAACAAGCTAAGGCAATTACCACGGTGTGGGATGAAAGCGATAAAATTGAGGAGGTATTTCTCTCTTCCTTTTATGATGATAATGCTGATGTTAGTGAGGAAGAGAGTAAGTTGAGAATGATGAATAATGTGTCTTTTAATGACAATCTAGAATCTCCTCCCCATGTTGAAAACCCTACACCCACCAATGGTGTGAGTGGTTTGAAAAAGGAAATTGTCAAGAAAGACCCCTAAGCTTTATTATTCCAATCTCTTTGGGGGGGTCTACAATTTAAAGGGTTAATGGACCTTGGGGCAAGTGTAAATGTCATGCCCTATCATGTTTTTAGAAGATTGGGATTGCAAAACTTAAAACCTCCTACTAGGGACTTGCTATTAGCGGATCAATCGATCACGCGTCCCTTAGGAGTGGTTGAAGGAGTTTTGGTTGAAATGGATAAGATTGTGATCCCGGATGACTTCATGGTGGTATGTATGGAAAATCATAATATTGATGATTTGGGAGTCCCCATATTGCTTGGGAGACCCTTTATGTTTGTCACCAACTCTATCATTGATGTGCCACATGGTAGGATTTCCTTGACTTGGATGGGGGAGGAGGTTAAATTTTCAATTTTTGATAGCATAAAAGAACCTCCCCCAAAGGAAGAGTTTGTTGGTTACATTGAGGACATTGCGCTTAAGAGATATAGTGTGAATAGCGGTGGGAATTTTGGGGATAATGCGGGCGTTTGTCCCTTGGATATGAATATTAAATCCGATCAACACTTTGTGAGTGACGGGTCGTATCACCCCCCAAACAACTCCCAAAAAGAGTTGATGCCATCACACACATTTCCGATCCCCTTGAAATCTCATGTCCTTAAAGAAGAGAGTCAATTTCTTGATCTATGTGATACTTTATTTGCAAATATATTTGATCAAGATACTTGCTCTAATGTTTTTATTGAGAATGATGTCCAAAAGGTGAAGGAATCAAATAGGTTTGGGGGTAAGTGCCCCAACAAGAAGAAAAATAAGAGAAAAAGGGTGAAAAATAAATCACCTAAAGTTTTTTGGGCTCCACCGGAATGGCTTGAGGAAGGAGTTTGTGCATGGAAGGAAGTGGGCATTTGTGCCCGAGAAGACAAGAAATGGCCAAAGGGCCGGAAGACAAATGCCAAGAATAAAGCGACAAACTTCAACCCTCCTTGAGAGAGGGGATCCGGTCGAGCTAACGACCTTAACCAAAGCGCTAGTTGGGAGGCACCCCAACATGGTATGACTTTACTTGCTTTCTGTTTTAAAATTTTTCGTCTTTTATGTTATGTCTTTTACTTTTAATCTCCCTTCCCCCCCCCCCCCGAATTTGAGTTTTGCTTCCTTTTGATTTTCATGCCATGAGGACATAGCACTATTTAGGTTTGGGGGTGGTGATATAAAAAAAAAAAAAAAAAAAAAAAAAAAGATTGTCCATTTTGCTAAATTTGTGGTTGCCATTGAAGTCTATGATGATTTGAGAGTTTTCTTTTGTGTTGCCATTTGTGTGTGTTGTCATGATGGGAATTGAAAGTGCAGTGAATCATTTAAACCTTAGTTGCACCATCACAACTCCACATTCATTTCTCCCGGATCATTGTCATTTGGCCTAAGTACTTTTATAGGATCATTTTGTCATTTTCGGGGTTGCTAGAACATGATTGCACAATTGTTAATATCAAGTCAATTGGTTAATAAATATTGGGGCATGGCTTGAGTTGGTCAACTTGGGAAATCTCGTATTGTATTGTAAAGGGGGCAAGTATCAAGTTATGTATGTTAAAAAAAAAAAAAAAAAAGAATAAGTGTCGCGTTAAGAAGAGGAAAGGAATGGCAAGGATAAAAAAAAAAAAATTCCTTGGTACCGATTCCCGCTCCGAGAATGATTAAACATTCTTGTACCTACGTGACACAAATAATATGTTTAACGGTTCAACTTGTCCCCCTATCTTTGAGTGTTTGTAAGTGAACAAGGAAGAAAGTTTTGTAGTGAGGCAATAATGTAATGTAGTGAACTTCCTAAGCCGTGTCCCCAATATGAGTTAACCGGGTTAGCAATTGTGTAAGAGTGCCTATGGACACCTTCCTTATGCGTTAGTGCATCATCATCCTCTTTTGAGTTAGGACATGACAAAATGAATCTATAAAGGAATTTAGGTTGGTGACAATGATCCACAATATCACTTCCACCTCACCGGCTTTGATGGAAATTAAAGGTTGAATGCTTCAATGTGTTTGGAAGTTCTTTTTCATGGCTATCACCCTATCTTTGGTGTTCTTGGTGAGGTTTCTGAGACTTTCTTGTTGGCAAACCTATGGCATTTTGGACAACGCAAAAACTTTGGGTTTATCTTTTTATTGTTGTTTGCTTTCTAGTAGTTATTATTTAGCTTTGTGGTGTTTTATTTTACTCGGGGACGAGCAAAAGATAGGTTTGGGGGTATTTGATGGATGTATTTTATACATCCAAATTATGTCCTTAAAATTATATTTATTGCAAAATTCCCGAGTAAAATGGTAGTTTAATTGTGTTGTTAGTATTATTTTATTTCAGGTTTAAAAGGTGGAAAAATGGTGATTGGAAGTGAAGAAAAAAAAATTAAAATTCGAGACGGAGCCGAAACGAGTTCAAAGAAGTATTAAGGATTGCACAAAATAAATTGAGGAAATGATTTTTGGGCAGCCCAAGTTTGGGCGACCGCCCTTCATCCTCCCCCAGCGCCCTTAGGTAGGCCGAGAGCCTACGGCGCCCGCCGTTCCTCCTAAGGCGTCCGCCCAGTGCATCCTGCCTTGGCTTCCCATTTCCACGCCAAGCATTTAGCCAGCAGCCTTGTTTCAGCTTGGGCCTCCCATGTTTGTTTTGTGGGCCTTAAACCCATTTGCTTGGGCCTTTTCATTTTCATGCCTTAGCCAGTTTTTTTATTCCCTGAGTATAAATATGAAATGAGGATAGAATTTTAGGTTAGATTTGGAATTATTGTATTTTGGGAGAAGAAGGAGGCGTAGGAGAGAAGTACTTCCATGGTTCCATTTTGTTATTCCAAGGTTTTATTTTCTTATTTTTACTCTTTAATGTTTATTTCTATGTCTAGCTAAATATTTACTTTCATGGGTTGTAGTTGAACAATTTTAATTAATTTATGCCATAAATGTTTTGTATTTCTAAATTGATCTCTCTAGTTCCTTTTAGCTTATTTTCATGAAAGTGTTAAAGATTGCTACTCTAGACTTTGATTTAGTCTTGAAATGCTTTTTAACCATTTTGGGTTTATTTTCCACCATTGATTTGGGGATTATTTTTACCAAAGACTCAAGCTTTAAGTTTAAATCAATTTGTCAACTTGATTGAATTCAAATTGATTTAGGTTTTATTATTCGTTTGATCTTCATGTTTTTCATAATTAAATTACTTGGACTTGATTTGCGAAAAGTAATTAAATTGGAAATAATAGATTGAAACCCGGCCGCCTTACCGTACCAATCTTTGCAATAGTGATAAACCCTAGATTGAGATCAATTACTTTAGATATTTCTATTATGGCATAGATTAATGATTTTGTGAAAACTCAACCCATGAAATTATCTCTCTTTATTGTTAAATCTCGCTCCTTGTCTACTTGCTTAATTAGTTTAATTGTTAGTTTTGTTAGTCCAAAAACCAAACCCCCCCATTGTCCTTTACTTGTTTAATTGTGCACCTTTGTTCTAAAACAAGCAACCCGAGTCCTTGTGGTTCGACCCCTACAATAGTATATTGTTACAAGTTGGCACTCGTACTTGCGAGGGTTTTATAACAAGAAGTGGGTAGAGAAATAATATCAATCAGTCTACACTGCACTCCTCAGCAGGCGGCTCAATATATTAGTCTGCCTCATAGCCCGCACATAAGAATCACGGGTAACCTGCAAAATCAGAAACGAGGGTCACACCAAGGCTAAAACATAAGGAACTATGCATAAAAGGAGAAGTAGGAGGTATACCCCGCCGGCACTATCGGGAGGAAGCTGAGCAGCCTCGACCTCGTCAGCCTCCGTAGGCATCAAATCTACCCTCACCTGCCCGTCACCAGCCGGCACAAAGAAGTGGTCAGGAAACGGGGGCATATCTACAATCTCAGGATGCCCAACACCCATCAGCCCGGGGACAACTAAGCCCTGACCCCCTACGCCGGCAACCTCACCAGACCGCCTCACCACCTGTGGGATCTCAGAAAAAGCTCCACGAAGGCCTGGTAATCCATGTCAGACCGGAACTCAGCAGCAGGAATCCCATGCAGATAATCCTCCCTCCTCGCCAGACGATTGGGATACCACATGTTTCTAGGAGGATGTTGGGGCGCATAAAGCGGAGCCCACGCATAGTGCTGTCTAGCCACCCGCTCTCCCAAGTACATCGCATCACCAGACAAGCCAACCAACAACCTACGGGAGGCAGTAACATCCCGAACATCACCAACTGTCTCTGAAGCCTCGATGGTCCAAGGATAAAGCAGAAACTCAATCCTCCACGGACCACCTAGAACAGCCCTCAACTCAGACGCCCGGACCGTCTTTTGGGCCCCCTCTACCCTGTTCTCCTTCCTCCAATAGTACAAAACAGGCACGTCCCGGGTCTGATCACGCAAGGTAAATGGGGCAACATTGAACACCTCGTAGACCCACGCCTGCAAAAGATACAGAAAACAGATATTCGTAAGGATGTAAGGGACAAACAACAAGTAAGAAGGCAATAGAAAAGGACAAAAGGCCGATATACCTCCAGAACAAGCTGAAACGCGTCAAAAGAGGAGGTATTGGACCTCGAAACAGTGTCCAAAGCCCGATACAACTCAGCCAAGCCGGCTCCCCCCCACGAGATGTCACGCACCAAATCCAAGTCCGCTAGAGCACCCAACAAAGAAAATCGGCATACTGGGCCCGAGTTGGGAAAAAGGGCCACTGAGAAGCTATACCAAAGGAACCCTCGGACAAGTGCATCAACCCTATACATGCCACGTGTATACTGACCAACGGCAGCCCTAACGAGCCTATACAACTTCCCAGCATCAATGCCGAAAGTCCGGCTCGAACCCAAACTAGCCCCGAACAGCTGGGTCTGACGTGCCGAGTCAGCATGGAGAGTCTCATCATACGGGAGCGCTATGTCAGTAAACCTCAACCCAGTGAGAGCAGCAAAATCTGTAGGAGTAATCGTGGCCTCACCCCAACTCAAGTTGGACCTTTGTGAAAAGCTTACGCACCATTGAGGAATGGGGAATGAAAAGGGTGACCAATGTGGTCGGATGGCTGGACCTTTATGAAAGGCTACCTATGTATCCCGGAGGAATCAAGCCTTGCCGTAGTTCGGGCTTCATCTAGATAGTTAAGAACATGTCTAGGATCCTAGAGGTTTTGACGATACATAGAGGAGTCACCTAATTGACAATTAGTGGAGGTTGTCACTTGAATTGACTAAAGCTTACGTCACTATCGAGGAGATAGGGGTAGCTAAAGTTTGGAGAACTTGAGCGTACTTCTCAATTTGTGATAGAGGTAGCTAAAGTTTGGAAACACTTAAGCGTACTTCTCAATCCCCTTCAAATCAGAGATAGAGGTATATCCATATTACTTAAAGGCATATCCATATTGCGGAGTTTTCGGGAGACATTGTTGTTCTCAAGACTCGGATTTCCATTGTCCAGTTGGTTCCATTGTTGGATTTGGCTGAAGGAGGCTACGACACTCTTTCCTTTGTGAGGAACTGGTGCTGATATGGGTACGGTTGCTGTTTGGTGCTGGTGGCATTGGGTTATGCTTGGTGGAGTCATTTCCTTGCCTGGTTCGACGTCTGGGGTCAAGGGAGTATTGATACTCATCATGAGGTCAAACTTCTCTTGCATTTGTTTCACTTGCTCCATCAATATTGCCACATGGGGGTCCACGGGAACTCTCGAGTTACTGGAACTCACAACAGGACTTTTATCGGCGGAGGGAACCATAGAGAGATCGGTGAAACCGACGGCCGAATTCATTAAGTCCGTAGGTGACAAACTGAAAACTTGAATCATCCTTTCGCAACTCATGATTGCATTCGGTGGGTATAGGGGCTTCAGAACATAGCCACATAACTCAAACCGATTATGTGAAGCCGGAGTATAGCGCGGTATTGCTGAAACTGGGGAACAGGCAGGGTGAAGCCCAATCCGTTCTGAGGAGCTGAGGGCGATGGAGCCCTGATGAGCTAGGATATTGGAAAGGACTGAGGAGGAGTGGTCCTTGGCAAGGGATTGCACGTGGATGGGGGAAGGTATTGGCTGTAGGATGGAAGGTCTTGGTTATAGGATGAAGGGACTGAAATCACTGTTTCTGAAGTCTCATCTTCGACCACTACCAGAGAACCGTTTGTCTCAACTGTTACTTGAACTCCATGACGACGAAGTGCGTCGATAAGCATGGCTTGCTGCTCCTTATGAACCTTATGGGCATTTTCCAAAGCCAGGACTAACTCTTCCTTCCTAACCATCTGATTTCCTGCACCCTCACTGTTTTCTGTCAAATCTGCCATTCTGACTCTTTAAGGATTCTGCCTATGGTTTTCTGCACTGAAAAGCCGCTGACCCGGTATTCTCGCACACTTCTTTCTTGCTGCGGGAAAGGGACAGGCAAGGTTTAGACTCGGGGATAAGGTAAGGTTTAGACTTGAAGGTAGGTAAGATTTAGACTCGGAGGTAAGTGTTTAGGCTAAAGGCTCAAGTAACATGCACTTATCGCTTAAGTTTTACTCAAAACACATTTTCTCCTAATCCTAATTAATCAGAAAAGATGAGACCTTGAAAGGTCAAGATTGGAAATTGGAGATCGGACCGAGGAGATCGCGACTAAGGATTTGACCGCGAAAATTCGGGATAGGAAAATTGAAAATCGGACCGAGGAGGTCTCAATTAAGGATTTGACCGTGAAAGGTCGGGAGATGGGAGATCGGAAATCGGACCGAGGAGGTCTTGATTAGGAATTTGACCATGAAAGGTCGAGATAGGAAAATCGGAAATCGGACCGAGGAGGTCTCGATTAGGAATTTGACCATGAAAGGTCGGGAGATGGAAGATCGGAAATCGGACCGAGGAGGTCTCGATTAGGGATTTGACCATGAAAGGTCGGGAGATGGAAGATCGGAAATCGGACCGAGGAGGTCTCGATTAGGTATTTGACCATGAAAGGTCGAGACAGGAAGATTGGAAATCGGACCGAGGAGGTCTCGATTAGGGATTTGACGATGAAAGGTCGGGAGATGGAAGATCGAAAATCGGACCGAGGAGGTCTCGATTAGGGATTTGACCATGAAAGGTCGGGAGATGGAAGATCGGAAATCGGACCGAGGAGGTCTCGATTAGGGATTTGACCATGAAAGGTCGAGATGAAAAATCGGAGATCGGACCGAGGAGGTCTCGATTAGGGATTTGACCATGAAAGGTCGAGACAGGAAAATCGAAAATCGGACCGAGGAGGTCTCGATTAGGGATATCAGAGATAGGAAAATCGGAAATCGGACCGAGGAGGTCTCGATTAGGGATATCAGAGATAGGAAAATGCAATTATGATTCCGTTAATTGTTCAAGTTTACTTAAAACAATGTCTTTTATTTATTCCTATTTGGTTGGAAAAGGGGGTTTGCCCTTCTTTTTCGCAACTACTCTAGATCCTGGATCAGTGGGTTCCGTCACTACGTCTATAAGCCCCTCGTATTCCACCTGTATTTCGACCTCCCAGGGTGGACAGCCCCGGGCGAGGGTCCTATAGGGCACGCGGATCCCACCGACCGAGAGTAAAGAACGCTCCTAACGGGTCTAGCGGGTCATAGGAACTTTCAGCGCACGAGCGATGCGAATTATGGTCAAGGCAATACCGGGAAAGTCTCGTCTTTCTGCTTTAACGAAATTTTGGCAGAGTTTCGCTTGAGCGAATGACGTTTTGACTTTCGGTAATGTCCGAGAAGATAATAGGCATGGGTCGGGCGGCAAAAGCCGGATGACGCGGTGTCACATTGAACTTCGTTGCATACGCAGTGCGTGAGTCAGAATCGAAGTCAATGCCGGGTCAAGATCTTGCCAATTTTTCCTTGTCGGAATTTTGGCAGAGCTTCGCTTGAGCGAAAGATCTTTGGATTTTTTTTGGCAAAGACTCGGTCTCGACTCTTACGCATTCCGTGCGGGTCAAGGTCAAAGTCAATGTCGGAGTCAAGGTTCTACAATTTTTCCTTGTCGGAATTTTGGCAGAGTTTCGCTTGAGCGAAGGACCTTGACTTCCGTTATGAACTAAGGCTTGACCTTTACGAGGGTATGCAACTGGGCTATATGACACGGACTAGACCAAAAACCAACCAAAAAGTCACGGTTTTTTGAAACGTGTGACACGGACTGTGCATTGGTCGACACCGGCCGCCATGGGAGGTTGGAATGATTCCGTGCGCGCCGGGAGCATTGTAAGGCTGTCCGTGATCGCACTGAACCACCCCGGGTTTGAAGGACGTGCGTGCAAAGTGTACAGGATATATCAGGTGCGCGTAGTGTGCGGTCTCCTAAAAATGTTCCTTTTTGAGTTAAAACAGAGATTTTCATGAAATGTGTTTTAAAGGAATGATTTTTCGGGACGGGGAGAATGCAGCAGATAAGCACGTAAATTTTCTGGGAGCCCCAGTCAGTCATGGAGCTGAGTAGCCCCAAGCTGCTAGGACTGCCAGATTAACCCTGATTTTTCCTGGTGGAATTGCCACTGAGGTCGCCCGGTCAGAATCCAGGGAGGATTGAGCCGTACGACTGCATGGATCAATTTTCCAGGTTCCACTCCTTTGCTATTTTTTGGGTTGTTTCCCGTTCAAAGTATGCACAGATTCCGAGATGCAAATGATGCAATGCAAGGTAAAGAAAGCAAGCACGATTAATGAAATCAGCGACGGGAGTCTAACCCGCTCAAAGGGAAAAGCTTTCTTTTATTATTTATTTTTTTTCAAAATTTTTTTTTTCGAAAAGGGATACTGGTACGTGGGATTGTTAAACCATCGGTTATCCCAAGCCCCGGGTTAGGGAGCGATACAGGAAGGTTAAGTGGTTTCCACCTATATACCTAGTATCGATTTTTGTTTTGAAAATAAAAGCTTTTCTCCTTTGGGATGTCCCCAGCGGAGTCGCCAAACTGTGAATGTGTGCCCCAAATTTTGTGTATTGGAAATTCACCCGAGTTTGAAGACATCCGGTTTAATTTGAAAAACGGAGTCGCCACGCCATTTTGATTACCTCAAAACTTTGAAAAAAAGGTTTTATGGGTTCGGAGGTTAAGTTACCCCTTGGGAAGAACGGATCATCGTTCACCCAAGGTGCCTTGCCGGAGCAAGTCTCCCAAGATTTCATTAATCGTGCTTGCTTGCGTGCTTTCTTGTGTGCATGTGTTTGAAAATAGGGGGGGAATGTCCCAAGTTGTCTTCCGGACGTACAAACCATTTATTGGTTGTCGCTCGGGATTCCTTGGAATTTTATGTATTCGGGATTATGATCCCGTCCTCATCTTGGACTTGTGATCATTGTATTTTTAACCTCGGGACTTTGCATGATCGAGAGAATGACTCTCTTTATAGTCACAAAATGAGGTTCTTTAGGAAGGAATGTCCTTAGCCCATCAATCCTATACTTTAAGACGGTCGAGCTCATATAGATGCTTCATACTCGTCTTAAGTGATAATCGGAGATATAGGGTTCAAGGTTGTCCCTTTCTAAAGAAATTATGAAACCTTTATGGAAGAAACGATGTAAAGATAGGATCTTTACACCGGTCCGTTCCGAGGTTGCTAATGGGGACGTGGGGGATGCATGTAAAAATGACATTTTAGTAAAAAGATGACATTTTGGGTTGCAAAGGATGCTTTTGATTGTAAAATGGTGCTTTTTAATTTAAAGAAATGATTTTTATGCAAAGGATGCAATTTTATGGGAAAAATAGCATTTGAGGTACAAATGATGCATAAAGATGTTATTTTGAAAGCAAAAGATGCATTTTTATGTATGGAAATGAGTTTTTGGGTGCAAAGGATGCATCTTTAATGTGAAAAGAGATTTTGAAAGCAAAGGATGCAATTTTTATGCAAAAAGAATGATTTTAATGCATTAAAATGGGCTTTAGGTGCAAAGGATGCACCTTTATGTATGAAAATGGTATTTTAATGAAAAGATGTCATTTTATGTATGAAGAGACTATCTAAATTGCAGATAGACATCAGATTATAGCATGATGAGGGTTAAAATCAGATTACAGCTTGAAACTATGAAGTTTCTGCAAACTGGCCATGTTTGTCGCGTGACATAGGCTGCCTATGTCGCGTGACATAACTAGCCACTTTGCAGAGACCTTTCAGCTGGGATTTGCAGAGGTATCAAGGCACCAATATGGCCAAGTTACTTCATAAACAGATCTCAGAGAGCAAGTTTATCAATGGTGAACACTTCAAGAGGGTGTGGATATGCGGGATCCACACTCATCTCGAGTGTTCATGCAAAACCAAGTCAAGCCGGAGCCTTTACATGAAATGATATGGAAATGGATATGGATCTAAGCAATATAACACTAAAGCATGCACCTTTAATCAGAATACAACATTATTAACGCATTTAGCATAGAGATTTCACATATAATGAAGATAGGGGAAGGAAAAGGGTAGAAAATCGTTACCCTTGAAGACCACGACTCCCTATATCAAGTTAGATATAGGAGCCTTCAAACAGCAACCTCCGGGGACTGAGATCGAGCCTTGGTTCAATGAGAACCTTTGGTTCTTGATGTGTGTGGGAAGTATGTGTGTGTATTGGTTGAATGGTGGGTGATTTGGAGGGTTAGTGTGTGTTTTAGGGGGTATGTGAGGAGAGAGGATGCTTCTGGGCGTATTCCCTATAGAGGGGGACTGAGGGGTGAAGGAGAGGTGTGTCCAAAATGAGAGGTGAAGGCCTCTATTTATAGGCTGCCTGCATGGGGCTTATTATGTCGCACGACATAACAAGCCATAACTGTTTTCCTTCTAGAAACATGCAAGGTGGCAAGCTTCTAGAAGTCTTCATGGCCTATTATGTCGCACGACATAAGTAGCCACTTCCAGATTCTTCTAGAAACATGCAAGGTGGCAAGCTTCTAGAAGTCTTCATGGCCTATTATGTCGCACGACATAAGTAGCCACTTCCAGATTCTTCTAGAAACATGCAAGGTGGCAGTCTTCTAGAAGGGTTTTGGGATTAAGAAAAACGTGTTTCTTAATCACCAAGCATTCCCTTCAGCCCTTAAAAGGCTTGGAACAGTTCCGGAATTATTCCGGAACTCTAGGAAAGTCCGGGGAATTACCGGAAAAATTACCGGAATTGCCGAAAAAATTAACCGGAAGGCATGAGCCAGATTTGGGTACTTACAGGCACGGGCATTTATTCTCGGGTTTGGCTTGTGCAATATGATAAGTTTATGAGGGACCCTATGACGGGAGGCAATAGGACCTTATTGTTTGAATATGGTGTTCCCAAAAGAACGGTCTCTTGCAAAGTAGAGGCCACCTTTTCGAGTGGTACGCAGGCCAGACATTGGCGTATGCCAGGGGTGGATGATGAAATGGATCCGATTGATGAGGAGGAAGACGAAGAGCATGATCAGGAAAGGCAGGGAGATCAAAGTGGAGAGCAGAACTAGAACCCGCAAGGTTTCTTAGATTAATGGGCTATGATGAAGGCCTATTTGGATGAGCAGGAGAGATTAAGTATCGCTCGGGAGCAGAGTCGACAGGCTTTAGAGAATGTTAGATGGGAGGAGGTGCAGGATCGTTTTGAGGGGTTGGAGGATGAAACTGCCATTTTGGGAGCCCGGTCTAGGCAGCTGGAGGCTTGGGCGATGCAGACAGAAACCTGGAGTTACGAGCCAGTTTCAGAGGATTATTTGGCTATGATGCATTCGAGAGCCACTGCTCGTGCACAGAGGCGTTCTTCCCGTCAGACCTACTATCAGGGACAAGCCTCCGGCTCTCATCAGTGATGTTATTACTTATGTTTCATGTTTCAATCAAACTTTTTATTTTGTATGATTGAATATTAACATTGTTAATTGTAATATGTATTTGTTCTGCTTCTTTTGATTAAACTCTTAATTTTTATTTTGATACATTTGACAATTGTATAGTATTCATCTGTTAGTTATTCTTCTTGCATATATCTACTCCTGATTCATTATGCAATCCAGAGTAGTTGTACCTATGTGCGTGTTGGTGTGTGTGTTTATATGGTTTAGTTTTGAGCTTAATTCTCATTTTTAAGTTGCAATACTTGTACAGTTTGAATTGTGTAGGTGAAATGGTTGAATTTTGGTTAATGCTTGCATCTCATTTTGTTTGGGAGCTCAAAATGAAGCATGAAATTTGCTTTTACATTGGTTACTGGTACTATTTTGACTTGTTTCTTGGCTTCAAATTGATATCTTTGTAAGGTTTCTTGCAGCTCTACTAGTGAGGCGGACAAACGAAACCGATCCCCGCCACCGCCGAGTATTTTGAAAGAAGGATCTTCGTCGTAACCCTGTTATCAAAAAGTAAGTTTTTCAAAAACCTCTTTCGTTAGCAACTGAAAAATATTTGGTTCTTAAAATTTCATAAATGAATGATTCTTGAATTTATGCTCATATCTAAGGTACATGATTCTTGAATTTATACTTTGGACTAATATCAAATCAGGCAGATTTTTTTTTTGTGGGTGGAGTGGGAGGGGATATGATGTGATCTGTTCATTGTTGTTGCTGTTGTTGTTGTTGTTGTTACTGTTGTTATTGTTGCTTTTGTTGTTGTTATTGTTGTTGCTGTTGTTGTTGTTGTTGTTGTTGTTGCTGATGTTGATGTTCTTTATTCTTGCTTGTTCTTTATTCTTTATTGCTTATTCTTTGTTATTCTTTGTTGTTGTTGTTGTTGTTGTTGTTGTTGTTGTTGATGTTGCTGTTGCTGTTGTTGTTGGAGCTAGTCTTTGTAATTGTAAAAAGGCTTGAATCAAGAGTCATTGACATATGCGTGAATCTAGTTACACCTTACTTTAAACTGGTTGGAGTTCTATAAGTTTCCTTACATGACCTATAAATATTTTGCTTCGATATTTTCTAAAGATATCCCAAAAGCTGCCATCTGCTCCTTAGTGCGTTACATTCTACGATTCTAGAATAGTACGAGTAAATGGAGCTTTTGAACACCATAATGTCTTGTATTAGTTTATTCCCTTTAAGCCTAGAGTCACATGACCTGTGTGGTTGAAGAAAACACAGGAATGTTTACTGAAGTGGATTGATGTAGTTTCTTGCCCCTTACTGGACGCCACTGACATAATTGAGTAGAAATATCGACCCTTTTGCTTTTGAAGTAGAAAGAGTGTCTATCTCTAGATTAGAGAGATACACTCACGTTGATACATCCTATATGTTTCTGCATGCTACCATGCTGGATAATTGTCAAAAGAATCTTGTGAAACTAGTTCTTCCTCTGTTAGCCTATTATGCTTGTTTACTGCATCACTTTCTCCTGAACTGAGATGCCTTTTGTTCTCAGTTGATTCACTTGCTATCATCAAATTGTGGTTGTACTGTCTGTGGCTACCTTCCAATCTCTTCATTATATTTGATGCTGCCATTTTGCTCTAGTATTTGAATATCTGGTTCTTCAACCACCACTAGTCCGCCATTGATGGTAGAAGTCTTTTTATAATGTCATTATATATTTTGATAAATACCTTTATATATAATTCACGTTCTACAATCCCAATCCTGCTACATGACATGGCACCCTCCAGAGCATAAACATCTCATCATATATCAAATCTGCTTTAAGGACGCAATATAATGACAACACCTCATTTTTTTGGTTCATTATATCATTTTTTCTCATTAAACTCATTAAACTCTATTTATTATTTGTTTAATTACAACTCATTGTTTTATGAAGTTTTTTTTTTGCCAGATATGCCGCCAAGGAAGCAATTAATAGGTGATGGCTCAACAAAAAAAGGAAGAGGGTGGCAAAATCAACGAAAAAATGGGGTAAAGAAAAACTAAATATAATATGGAATGATTTTGGACAACCCTGTGGTGAGGAAAATGCAAAACTAGCTACTCAGCTAGGATATTTTGTGAGAAATGGGGAACATTTCCCATTAACTAGAGAATGGCATGAGATGGAACGTGTAGTTATAGATCACGTATGGAGAGACGTTCAAGTAAGTTGTAATCCATATTCCTTACATAAATCTCACGTTTACTTGATTATTTTTTCTTGGCTTTAGTTTTGTATTCTAGTAAGTAGTCAAAAGTCTTATGATTCTCTAACAATTGTTATTTTTCTTTGTTGAATTGTATATAGGATAACATCAATGCACCTCCCGAGTATGAGCAAATTATGTATCTAGCTCTCAATAAACAATGGAGAGACTGTAAATATCAGGTGAGACAAGCATATAATAAGTATGCAACAGACGACTTTATTTACTTGTAATATGTATTTGTTTAGATCTCATTTGCTTACTATGCAATTTTACTCACATTTATGATTATGACTTTGTAATATGGAAATGTCAGGTGAAATGTATGTATAATATGTATGAACCGACAAGGAGCGATTGGCTCACCCACCCCATGCGTGTGTTGCGAATCAATGGGTTGAACTTGTTGCAATGTGGAGTTCAGAAAAGGCTCAGGTATATTTCAAATTAATCTCAATCTATTATCGTGAATGTCTTATAACTAGTCAAATTAATACAAATATTATCTTTTTTTTTCAAGAATTATCACAAATAAACCAAGCGAATCGATCAAAGCAAGAGTGCCTTAACAGGACTGGAAGAAAGTCGCATTGCACTCTCATAAAGGAGGTTTGTCATCGTTCAATTTAGTTCTCAGTTGTCAATTAATGCTTCTTTTTGTATCGTATATAAATTTTTTTTTGTCAAATGATTCTATTATAAATGGTAGAGAGAAGACGAGGGATTACCCACTGATCGCATAATCATGTTCATAGCTACGCGCACGGACAAAGGTGGTCAGGCTGTAGACGAAACCACCTCTCGTATGATCGTAAGTGAAAGTTTCAACCTTTTCTGTTTCAGTTTTGTTCTTGTATAGAATACTTTTTCCATTTCTAACTTCATTTTCATAATATTAATTAAAGTTAAAACAATTATATTGAACATGTTGTTTTTTGTTACAGTTAACGTTAAATGATGCAATTGAAGATCTACCAGAGGAGGAACAAAACTCTCCCAGCAAGCGAGAACAGATATTCACAAATCTTATGAGAAATGATGATCATGGGAGAGTGCGTTGTATGGGACAAGGTCTTACCAAAACTAGGGTGTTTGGTAAAGCCTCAACTTCTCAAAGTGCTTCTGTAGCCCGTGTTACTGGACTTGAGACGACGATGTCATTAATGCAAAAGCAACTTGAGGATCAACGCCAAATGATAGAAGATTTGAAACGTAGTTTTATGCAACAGTGTGGAAATGGTAGTAATGAATAGGCGGTGGTATGTTTTCTCAAAGTTCTTGATCCGATTCTATCCATGATGAACTATCACTGTTGTGTTTCTTGCAATTTGCTCCCTTCCCTTGTATTTTTAACAAGTAGTGCACATCTAACATTTTTGACTACCCTTTTTGGATCAGCAGCCCATACACTTGATGACTTGGTTGTTGGAGATAGGGGTGTATGTGGTTTGGTTCAAACCGCGGTTCGGAACCGAACCAAACCAAACCATGCGGTTTAGTTTGGTTTTCAAGCAATAGTGGTTTGGTTCGGTTCCAAAAATTGTCAAACCGTGTGATTCGATTTGGTCTGCGGTTTGGACCCCCAAACCACGGTTCGAGACCGCGAGACCGAACCACCAAACCGAACCAATAAATCAAACCACCAAACCGTTCAATATTAACCGTAGATATATATATATCTTTCATTTTTAACTTATATTTAGATTTGAAAACTCCTAATTCTATTCATGAATTTTAGCCCATAACCCTTTTTCTTTTGGTTAATCTTCTTGTAATAATGTTAATTCACTCTTTATCACATACAATTACAAATACTCAAATGGCATGTTGTTATCATAAACATTGAAGCACAATTTCAAGTTGTGTTAAAATACTAAATCTCTTATGTATGTTTAGAAAATTCAAACATACATGACAATTAATTGTGTAGTTTGAAACCATGTTCTAATTAATGGTTTAAACAATGTTCTATTTAATGATTTGAACCGTGTTTTAATTGTTAAATCGCTGTTCGAACCGTGTTTGGTTCAGTTTGAGATTTTTCCAAACCGATGACTAGTGGTTCGGTCCGTAAATTGTCCCAAATCGAACCATTTACACCCCTAGTTGGAGATGTTGTGCACTTATCCATTGGTGACTAAGTTCCAACTGATGATGGAATATTTGTATCAGGATACAGCTTGTTGATTGTAAACATTGATATTGTGTTGTATATATTGAGTTTTGGATTCATGCAACTATCTTTTTTGTGTTATTGGTTATGTTGATATTGTGTTGTATATACATTTACGAAGCCTAGTTATTTTATATACAGGTTGAATTTGGTTTCTGCGGGTGTATTTTTGGTTATATACAAGCTGCATTTATGTGTGTACAGGTTGAATTTGGTTTCTGCGGGTGTATTTTTGGGGAAAGTGAATTATACAGAGCTTACCGGGATAAAAAAATCTAGTTATTTACGGCGGATTACTGAAACCGCCGTAAATAGTTCATTGTACGACTCGTCCCCAAAAGGGGGACGAGGGTATCAGAGTGGGGTGAAAATGGGACGATTCGTGCTCTAATGGAAGACTCGTCTCATATATACGGCGGATACAAGAAATCGCCGTAAATAACTTATTTATGGCGGTTCCCTAAATCCGCCGTATATAAGTTTAATGGACGACTCGTCCCCAAAGGGGGACGAGGGTATCAGAGTGGGGTGAAAATGGGACGATTCGTGCTCTGTTGGACGACTCGTCTCTTATATATGGCGGATCTATACCGCCGTATATAAATTTCATTATATACGGCGGATCACTAACCGTCGTATAAAGCTTTCTCAAATACGCCTGCTATATACATACGGTGTATTTGTATTTCATTATATACGGCGGTCCATAAACTGTCGTATTTGTCCTTCATTAGATACGGCGGTTGTATTTCCGCCGTAAATACTATTTACGGCGGATATTCCGCCGTAAATAGTATTTACGGCGTGACTTTATACGGTAGGCTATATACGGCGGCTCGCGTTACTATATACGGCGGTTAAAATCCGCCGTATATAGTGTTGTTTCCTGTAGTGTGAGGGGGTGGGGATGAACAGTGAGGCGAGGGGATTGTGTCGGTGTTGACAGAGAAGAAGAAGAAGGGATTGAACTAGGGGCGTAGATCTAAAAGAGTGGGTGATGTGTGGGTGTCGACATAGAATAGGAAGAAGGCGGCAACTGACGGAATAGTAGAAGAAGAAGGGCGGCGGACATGGTAGAGTGAGGGATGACATGGGTTTTGACGAGAGTGAGGGAGAAGTGGCCCGAAAGGAAGCAGTGGCAGTCGCAGGAGAAGAAGGTGGCGGAAAGGAAAGGGGAGAATAGCGGCTGGGGAGATTAAATTAGGGTTTTTTTTAAGGCAAAGGGGAAGAGGGTGTTTGTAAAAAATGATTTAAGGGATTAGGGGGAGTGTTTGTAAATTGTTTATCTTTTAAGAAAATTATAATTGTTTGTGACCAAACCGAAAAAGATTCAATAGGTTAGTGACTTACAAAAAAAATTTAACTCGTTAAGTTACTAACACCCTTTTAACACCCCTTAACGTTCGTTCATATTTTTAATGATTTTGGTTATTTTTTAAATAATAAGTGTGTAATAATAGTTATAGGTGCCCATCCGGTTCAAACCGCCGGTTCCGGTTTCGAATCGGCGGTTCACGGTTCCACCAAGCATTGAACCGAAATCGGCCCGGTTTGTCACGGTTCCGGTCTCGGTTCCGAACCGGTCGTACGGTTCCGGTTCCGGTTCTAAACCGGTTAATTTCAAAAAAAAAAAAAATAGACTTGGGCGGTCGCCCAAGAAGGGCCGAATGACTTGGGCGGTCGCCCATGTGTCCATTTTAAAAAAAAACAAATGAAAGGCTTGGGCGGTCGCCCAAGATGACTAGGGCGGTCGCCCAAGTGTCCAGTCCTTCAAAAAAAAAAAATTACAAGTTAAATTCTTAACAATTTCTGTTAAGTTTTACAAAAAAGTTTATTTTTTGCAAAAATGTCATTTAAAAACTTAACTTTTTTTAAAATAAACGAAAGTATATAAAAGAAAAAGGGACGGTACCCTTAAATTTTATTAATTAAAATAAAATTACAAATGAGGGGGACAACCAACCTTACCCTTTTATAAATAAGGGGGGACATTTAGGAGCCTTTACCTCAACCTAACTATTATAATTAAATAAAAATAAACCTAATCTATAATCTAATCTATAAAATTACAATTAACCTAATCTAAAGTCTAAAGAGCGGCGTAGTTCATTCGGCTTCGCTCCCCGATGTATCTTCATCAAAGGCCTCCTCCTCCTCGGAACTACTTCTTTTATCTTGAAGTCGTAGTTCGGCTCTATGACAATCGCCGAGCAACATTTGATATTCTAAATTATATGGAGACAACCTTGACCTTCGATTGGATAAGACATTTCCTCCTACACTAAATACTTCTTCTACGGCAACGATTGAGGCGGGAGCGGCTAGGATCTCCTTTGCTATCAATGATAGAATAGGATAGTTATTTGCCCTTCGTGCCCACCACTTTGCAATATCAAAATCGTCTATAGGCTCAAAAGACGTGGTTAAATAATTTTCAAGTTCAATATAAGTGGAGCCACCTCGTTGACGTTTTTGAGTTCTAGAACTAATTAAATTATCTATAAAGTTAAAGGGATCGCTATCTTCGTGAGAACTACCACCTACATTTTCACTACTAGGAGGATAAACAATATTACCAAAAAGATCATAATATTCTCTATAAAGTTCATATACAATTTTTTTAGTCTCAATTACAACGTCTTTTGCCTTTGGGATAGGTCTATCTAAAAACAAATCAAAGCCGGTGGAAAATAGATTCTTATAATAATAATCTAGTATTTGTTCTAAACCATCTTCTCTTATCCTAGGATCTAATAGTTTAGCTACTAGAAACAATGGGGGAATGATCAAAAAATATTTAAGCCATTTTGTTCTCATCTTGTTAATACATTCACCTAAAATTTGATCATCTTTAAAATGCATAAATATGTAACTAATTTTAGCGGCGTGTTCTATAACTAACGGTGAAGTGGGATAGTAAGAACCGGATAATTGTACGGTAGCATCTTTAAAAACTTTCAAAATTTTCTTTAAATTATTACAAATATCCCATTGATGAGGCAATATTATAGTTGAATACTCTATTTGTTGAATAAACTGACACAATAGTTCACGAAAATCATAAGATTCGGATAACATTTTATAAGTGGAATTTCATCGATTTGGAACATCTAGAGAAAATCTTTTAGGTGGGATATTATTTATTTTACAAAATCTAATCCACAATTTTGTTACACTAAGATTTCTCATTATATAAGCAAGAACTTCCTTAATTGGGGCTACATGTTCCTTTAAAGTTGTTAAACCATCTTGCACACACAAATTTAAAATATGACATATGCACCTAACATGAAAAAATTTACCACCAATAGATGGTTGACAAATATCAATGAGTGATGGTTGACAAATATCAATGAGTTGATACATTCTTTCCCTTATCGCCACGGCCGCCACGAGATGAAGACATTTTTTTGGTGAAAAGATGAATTTATGTGAAAAAGAGAGTAAGTAATTGAGAGTTTGAGACTTGAGATTGAGAGATTGAGATGAGAGAGAGATTTTAGTCTTTGAGAGATAGAGAGAAAGAGAGTAAGTAATTGAGAGTTTGAGACTTGAGAGTTGAGAGAGAGTAGTGAAAAAAATAAAGGGAGAGGAGGGTATTTATAGGTTTGATGAGAAAAAGAAAAAAAAACGTTTTAGGGACCAAAATAAAAAAAAAACCGTTTTAGGGACCAAAACGATTAAAAAAATATTATTTTTTTTACATTTTGGTCACTGGCCGTTATTTAACGGTCATTAAACATGGACCGTCGGATCAAGAAATGGACGCACCAGATCATCTAGCCGTTGGGCGGTTCCGGTTCCGGTTCGTGAACCGGCGGTTCCGGTTCCAATTCCGGTTTCGGTTCCTGAACCGGCGGTTCACCGGTTTTTGAAATCTTGAACCTTAACCGGGCCGTCGCAACCAGGTTGCCCGATTCAGCCGGCTCACGGTTCGTCCGGTCCGGTTTCCCTCCGGTTTTTATCCGGTCCGGTTCCGGTTCGGAACCGTTTAGGCATCTCTAATAATAGTCGTTTCGATAGTACAAATGTCAAAATGTAAAAACTGAATAAATAAGGGTCTATAATAATAAACTCAAAACATATTTTAGCCTAATCTTAATCAGTTTAGAGCTTCCGGCGGATACTTTGCCATGCTCTGATGCTCTGCATCGTGGACCGATGATCTCCACAAACTGATACTCGCTTGCCGCCACTCCTTCCTAAGAAAATTCAACATTGCCCCTTTTCCAAGCAGCTCCTATTCAACTCCCCCCCCCCCCACACACACACACACACCCCACCAACCTGTAATCAAGAATTTATAAAACCCCAAAAAAACTTCATTAACTCTACCAATTTCACAGTATATTCAACAATCCCTTCTATCAAAATCCCCTGAAATTTCTCAATATGGGTTTGGTTTTCGGAAAAATCAGAGTCGAAACAGCCAAATTCGAAGTCCTCCGATCCACAAAAGACTACGCAATTCGCAAATACATCCCCTCCGTCGCCGCCGAAATCACCTACGACCCATCCCAATTCAAAGGCGACAAAGACGGCGGCTTCTCAATCTTAGCCAAATACATCGGCGCATTCGGCAACCCACAAAACACAAAGCTGTCAAAGCCTGAACCAATCGCAATGACATCGCCTGTATTTACAAAATCATCGTCGGAGCCGATTGCGATGACGTCTCCGGTGTTTACAAAGGAAGGGGAGGAGGGGAAGTTGGTAACGATGCAATTTATATTGCCTGAGAAGTATAAGAAGGCGGAGGATGCGCCTAGGCCGGTGGATGAGAGAGTAGTGATTAGGGAGGTGGGGGAGAGGAAGTATGGGGTGGAGGTGTTTAGTTGGGTGGCGACGGAAAAAGTGGTGGCGGAGAAGGTGGAGAAGTTGAAGGCGGCGTTGGAAAGGGATGGGTATAAGGTGGTTGGGGATTTAGTGTTGGGGAGGTATAATCCACCTTGGATTACTTTGCCTATGTTTAGAACAAATGAAGTTTTGCTTCCAATCGAGTGATTTTATATGTTATTGGAGGTTGTAACATAGCTCAAGATTGAGCATATAAAAATAAAATATGGTATTTAATATTACAACAAGGGTACTTCTTTATTGATCTGCATTTTTCATTCAACAACTAAAAGAAACAAAAAAAAAAAAAAAATAATGAATTAAATTTATGCCCCAAAACAAGGGATTCTGCCTTTCCAATACTGTTCATCTTCCTTTCTTTGTACAATCTAAAATTAACAAATTATTTCTCCATTTCTCCCCTACCACCATGTTTGCTCGGGTCCTCGACGAGCCCGTATAATCGTATGCATCTGTCCTATACAACTAGAAAAAACAAATAAATGCCTTCTAATGCTATAGAAAATAAAAACTATTGCGAAAAAACCTTTCGACTCGTTTCCTGATTATGTTTTAGGTTATGGAGCTTGTCCCGAGAATCACAAAGACAGCCTGGCAATGGATTTGCGTAAAAGTTTTCTTCTAGTCGTGGTGTTTCCCCTGCTCGTCGACTGTAAGGTGCTCCCAATCTATCCTTATGCAACCTCTGCACTTTTGACATGAATTTCTCCCATGTCATCAAACCCTTGTCCAACTCATCTATCAGTCGCACAAATTTTTGTCTGAAATGGAAAAGGGGTTAGGGCAAATAAAAAACCAAAGTTTAATTCAAAAATGAAGTTACGATATCTTAAATAATGAACATACTTGTCAGGGTTAATCGTCTTTCTGAACCCTTCAAACCTCCTATGCCCTTGCACTGCCTTTGCCATATTCCCATCGTATGTATACACAAAAACATCGCTCTCGAGAGCCACATTATAATCAAGCGCAGCCATACGATTCTGATAACGTTTAAAAGCTTCCAACTCTTCCGGTGTCATAATTGTAGAGTGAGAGAAAACATTCGGATACTCTGATCTAAACGTGTCCATACTTTCGTTACCATAAATTTCTCCCGCGACAATGTATATCTTTGTGGTGGAGGGATATCCCATGGCCTTGAGGAATAAAGCGGCTTCTCTTGGAGACATAGGGCAACCGCCTTCGAGCCGTCTTTGTTTGCTATCTATCTCCTTTTCCTTCCAATGCTTGACGGCATAGCGCATGACACGAAGCTCCTCTGCTTCTTCTGTAGTAAGATTATGGCTGCAGCCTGTGAATGCAAGCATGTCTTTCTCATACCTGCAATGAAGACAACTCTTTTAAGCGTACTTCAAAATATAAAAGTGGGAAAATAATCGGGTGAATTCCAAGCCCTTAGGTTTAGACAAGTATCATTGTCCCCTCCCCCTCACCCCCACGGGTTTGGTACACTTTCCCCTCTCTTGTATACTTTATTAAATAAAAATATAATTTTACCCCTAAATCTTCAAAGTGGCTAATTTAATACTCCCTCCGTCCCAAATGAATGTCCAAAAAAATCAAATTATTTGGAATTTGTATTGAAAAGATTTAGGGGTAAAATAGTCATCTTATATAAATAAATTGACAAAACGGGAAAAGTGAGATGAAACCAAACCCCAGGGGGCAGTGATAAGTAAAATTAACCAACAATCTGATCATATAAGGTAAGATAATTACCTTAAATGAAGAGCAATGTAAGGCTCGCCATCACTCCTAAGTCTATCGACTAGCTTCTTTCCGAGTGTCTCAATCTCATTTGTAAAACGGAGGCCTTCATAATTAGCCCGACATCTAAGCTTCTGAAGGTTGGGCGCGAGGCCATTGTTAGTAATCCGGGAATCAGTATGCGTAAACTTGATAACCTTATGTTTTCTTAACAATGAGGCCATTTCCCCTCTATAGTAACTCGCCTGCAGATTTAGAATTTTTTTTTTTTTTTCTAAGAAAGGTTTTTCGAATAGAAGTCTAAATTATGTGACTTTGATAAGTTTGTATACCTTTGACCAGGAAATAGGTGCCTTAAGAAGTGGCTTCTTAGCAGCATATTCTGGTGGCAAGGACTCGACTATTTGGATATCGTCTTTCAGAACTTCAATGAAATGTTGCCAATCGAAAATGTCCTTGAAATCACTGTAAGATAATATGGAAATAAGAATTATAAAAGGCAATAAATGGATTTTTTTTTTTTTTTGTTGATATTAAACAAGCGAAAACATAAATACCTAGGATCTGTCCAAAAGGAGTTATGATCAAGTGATGGAAGAACCAAAGTCGCATTCATTATTTTGGCAATAGCAACCATGTCGCATATCTACATTTGTATTAATTAATAAAAACATTTCAATTTCAAAAAACAATAATATTAAGAACTAATAATTTCAAAATATAAGGCAAGATAAATGAGCCATCGAACTGGGAACTTGGATCATACCCCTGTTCTCATTTGATTCAATCCGCCATTGGCATGAACAAGAATGTACCCATTCGTATCAGAACCTTTCCCTGATAAAGGATGAATACAAATATAGACATTAAGCGAGAAATATAGTTTGCAGAATTAACCACAAATGTAAATAAAATGAAAAAAATAAAATAAGAATGTACTTATACGATTAGATGGTCGAGCAATGCACTGATAATAGTCCTCACTATTAGGTTTCGTCCAAATTTCAGGGACCTGAAAAACCAAAATCAAAGTGCATTAGATAATCCTCAAGCATGTTGGTACAATAAGCTCACGAACAGCTTAAAATAATATCTGCACACAATTTCCACCATCATTAAATTGAAAAGTAAAAAGCATATGTATGTGTATATATATATATATATATATATATACACTGTATTGCATACATGTATATCAGTATATGTGTATGTATATACACTGTAAAAGCTGTTCTAAAAATGTTTAAAAAAAAATTCAAGAAACTTAGTAGAAAGCTAAGGCCTAAAATATAAAAGACTAGCACATGCCCGTGTCCAAGGCCACGTAATTTTTTTTTTTAAATTAAAATTTTTTTTTAAGGACAAAATGGGAAAAGGACAAAATATTGAGGGCAAAATGAGAATTTCGACGATTGGAACTGTTCAAAAGACCCCTTCCATTTATACTATAGACTTCACATTGAAAAAGAAAAGAAACAAAAGGCCCAAACGGTCAACTTATTATTATAAAAAGCCACCACCATGGTTGATTTTTGATGGATCTAAATGCACACATTGTTGGTGCCCACTTCTCAGAAAAAATATTTCACCAACCACAGGCATATTCGCAAAAATATTAATGTTGTTAAGGTTTAGGGGTTTTGACTCTCATCCGTTCATTTTAATCTCGACATCTATAAACACCTCAATAACATATAGGAACGTTCATATTAATCTCAACTGATACAACACCCCAATAACATCTATAGGACGACACTCTTTGACTCACTCGAGAAGGTAGATTATGTTTAAGCTCAAGTAAATTGTCACAAATTAAGGAATTACTTTGCCGGAAAATGACAAACGAAAATAAAAGGTTCTTAGCTTCCATATAGCATTCTAAAAAGCCTAGAAAGACAACTTTAATGAACAAAAAGAACTAGTCAAAATAAAACCATATTGAGAAAGAAAAAAAAATAAAGTTTCTAAGTATTATTCAAGTACAGATATGAAAATTTAAAGTAATTAAAGAACGGGCTAGAACAAGAGAATTGGAGGAACAATTGCATTTAATACGTCAAGAGCATTTATAACCCTGATCCAGAATATAACCTATCAAGCAACATTCTAAGAATTAAATTCACTTTCACAACATAACATAAGACGAATAGTAGCTCAATGACATAAACTCTTGCATTCTCTTCTGAAAAAAGGTCAAGGTTTTGAAACACGTCCCCACGATGTATTTAAATTTCACAATTTCGCAAAAATATAAAAATAATCATCAGTCAGTCAGACAGAGGACATAAAAAATGAGCATAATCCCACACCCAGAAAGCATCACAATTCAATCAATTTTCCCATGTTTCTCGAGAAAACAACGTGAACCCATACAATGCACTAACTTTCCATCAAATTCCCCTGTTTTTCTCATCAACCAAACAGAGAATAAACAGAAAAAATCAATCAAAATCAACCCTAATCCCGAAAATACCCAGAAATCAAAATATCAAAAGATTTAATTTTTTTCATCGACCAATCACACAACACACAAAAACAAAAATAAAAATAAAAATATGAAAAAGCTTACAGGGTACTTTTCTAATATCCTTTTGGGTATGGCAGAACCTGCAGAATCCTCGTCAAGACCAGCCATCATTTTCTCAGCCTTGATCCCATCATCCTTAACCATTTTAGGAATCACCAATCCAGCATTTTTGTTCGTCGTAGAATAATTCCCATTAACCTTGAACTGACTCCCCGCCATGAACGAAAACTTGAAGAACATCGAAACCACAATCATCATAATCAAAAACCCAAAAAACGATCGCAACAAATTGTTTTTATTGTTGTTACCCAGTTTCAAAGAATTCAAAATCTCCAAAACCCTTTTTTCCTGCACCACTTTTCGCATCAACAAGTACCTAATTACAGGGTGGTGGTGGTGGTGGTAATGGTGGATGCCGGCGCCGGGAATACCGTGGTGGTTCTCCTCGATCCCGTAACCGTAATCGTCATTCTCAATTGGATATCCGTTATAATTGTCGGCGACGTCGGGGACACGGCGGCGGTGAGGGGTAGGACCTCCTATTCTTGGACTACTGCTGGCAGAGGTGGTGGTGGTGGCGCCACCGGTTGACATTTTTCCCCTGACGACGGGGAAGATTTAGGGAAAAATACTCAACCGTTGGTGTTTCTTTTCCTTATATAATCTCTATTTCTAAAGACTCCTTTGCATTCTTTCTCTCTTTTTGTGTGTGTTTGTGTGTTTCTAGAATTGTTATTCTTTTGGGGTTTATTTTCTCACGATTTTTTTTTTTTTTTTGAAATACTTTAGAACGAATTTTATGGAAACCCAACGAAGTTCATGTGGCGGTATATTATTCTTGTTTGCTTTAGTATTTATAGTTCATCAGGGTTCAAATAGTCAATTATTTTCACAGGGAGAGAAAGATAGAGAGTAAAAACAATGGCCAAAGAGATGGGGGTTGTACAGTTCGAATTCGATTATTATACGATAATTGAATTTTACTTTATAAAATTTAATTTTTTGCAATAATTTATTATTATTCTTTTTTATTGAATGTGACGTACGTACTATAAAATACTCCCTCGATCCCACGTTAGGTTACCCGTTTACTATTGAAAACGAAAAATATGGAGTGAATACTATATACTCCCTCCGTCCCGGCCGACTTAGGACTTTTTGCCATTTTGGGCGTCCCACCCGACTTAGGACGGCCCAAAATGGAAACCTTAAATCACTATTCTCTCCACTCATTCTCTCTCCTACATTATTTTAATACTCACAACACCATTATAATTTACTATTCCCCCCACTCATTCTCTCTCCTATTTTTAAATTACACTCACAACATTTACCTTTTTCTTAATCCCCGTGCCATTTCAAAAAATCCTAAGTCGGCCGGGACGGAGGGAGTATAATGTTATTAAAGTAGGTGTTGTGAGTAGGTAGGAGAGAGAAAGTGGGGTAGAGAATAGTAAGTGAATAGTTGTTGTGAGTATGATAAGTAGGTCCCATGAATAAAGAAGTATTAAAAAGCTTTTTTTTTTAGAAAAGTGGGATTTTAAAGTGGGACGCCCAAAATAGTAAAATGGGTAAGATTTTATGGAACGGAGAGAGTATAATTCATATTATAGTTTAAAATATAACTCATTTATTTTAAAAATTAAACTGTTGTATAATCAGATTGCAGAACTTCATGTTAAGATTAATGGATAGAGGCTTTCTGTCCAAAATCAAAATCATGTCAATCCGTTACCAATAATTTTAATTTTTGTTGTGATACTTTAAAATATTTCATGTTCACTGTATAACCTATCCCTCAAGGCAAGGGATTTAAATTTTTACTTTGGATTTTTAGCGGAACTCAATCCTCATAAAGATAAAATGTAATCTATTCGTCTCAAAAAAGTTGTCTCACACGAATTATACTAGTGAGTAAACTGTCGATATTCGACGGGGTATCACAAAGTTAATTAATTAAAATAAAAAACAGATGAAAACTATATTGTTGTTGCGAGAAAATAATTGGATTTGATCTTTAACCACATTTTTAAATTACGAAACTTGTTCTAAAAAATACAAAGACAAACTGGTAATAAATTTGCGTAAACTTTTTTTCTAATCTTAGTGTTTCCATTACTTGTTGAGGGTAAGATATCTTAAGCATTTTCTTATACAAGCATGTCTTTTCTAAAATGAAACTTTTAACTCGAATTTCTAATATAAATTGTTATCAATATAACTGTAATATAAATGAAGGTAAAAACTCCAAAAAGGAGAATTCATCAAAAATTACTTTTTAAAGATGGATATTAACACAAGTTGGATATTACATAAAACATCTTGAATATTACAAAAATCTACTTTTTTTTATATATTTATCTGTCAAATAAATGATAAATGCATTTATCAGTTATAAACAACTGATATTAATAAAAATATCAAGCACAAAATACTCTTTATAAAACTGATAAATGAATTTATCAGTTGTTTGATCATTTATCAGTTATAAACAACTGATAATTGCATTTATTAGTTATTTTAACTAAAAACTCAAAAAAAATATAAAAAAAAATTAAAAATTAAAATAAAAGTAGTTTTTTGTATATCACAACTTAAATGTTTTTTTTTTTTTGTAAATAACATCTTTTGAGATAGTTTTTTTTATGAAAACTCAAAAAAAAAATGACACCCACAAAAATTGTTTACCTAATTTGTCAAATACTCCCTCCGACCCACGTGAATACAAATTTATTTCTTTTTTGGTCCGTCCCACGTGAATACAAACTGTCCAAAATGGAAATAAATTTATTATTTTATATTCACCCTATCCCACCCACTCATTCTCTCTTCATTTTCTACCACACAATTTATTCAACCAATTCCACTCATTCTCTCTCTTCATTTCCTACCACACATTTTCATTATCTTAATAATATTTCTTAATTATTGTGCCCGGAAAAATGGTTTGTAATCACATGGGACGGAAGGAGTACGTGACAAGCGAGACACCGCTATTATTTTTGATGAAATTGTGAGACAATATTCCAATATATACATATGTTATTTATATTAAATTGGGGCGTAATTCTAATAAACTGGATTTTTGGCTCCCTTGTATTTTTTGCAAAATTGATTTGACCTATCAAAATTTAAAATCAAATGTTGAAGTATATAAGCACTTAATAAAAAAAAATCCGCCCAAATTTCACTAAAGCCAAAATAGTGACCTAATATATTTCTTTCAAGCTTTCTTTATATAAATGTAATAAATGAAGAGATTATGACCCCATAACTATCTCATAACTATAAAGTAAATTGACATATCTACCACTATCTCTCACAATTACACCAACCCAAAAATCCGTCATTAACACAGTATCCAACTCTTAACCAAATGACCTATTCTACTCATTTCTCTCTTTAACTATTTTTTAAACTCAAACAATAATACAATACTTATCTATAAAAACGTGAATATAAGAAATATTTTTGGACCGTAAGTTCAAAATTTAGTTAAAGTGTTTTAATGGAACTGAAATTTCGAGAATCATTGGTTTTCACTTTTATTTTTGATATATTTGTCAATATAAGAAATGTTGTGAGGAAAATAAATAAGGTATGAGAGAAAAAGGGGAGTATAAAATAGTAATTGGATAGTTATTGTGATTATGACAAGTGCGTTTAATGAATAAAAAAATATTAAAAAATTTTCATTTTGAATATGTGTCTTTTTAAATGGAACATCCAATCAAAATGAAAATTTGTGTATTTTCGATTGAAACTGATGGAATGGAGTGGTAGTTATTAGAATTTTATAAGACGTATCAATCTACAAGCACATCAATTCCAAGGTCTTGTGGAATATATTTTTTTTCCAAGAATGGGTCAAAGTGACTGAATTTGTGGATGCAAAAGGATTTTGAATGAATGGAAGTAACGAAGTAAGAAAAGTATTAAACGTGAAGAGATTGTTTTCTAATAAGTTAGGTACTAAATTAAGTGTATTTATAAAATAAACGTGATTTTTCTTCCTCTAAATGTGGAGTTTAATGGAAAATCAAAATCGGATAAGTGAATCTAGTTTTTGTTGTGATACTTTAAAATATTTCATGTTCAATGTATAACCCATCCCACAAGGCAAGGGATTTAAATTTTTACTTTGGATTTTTAGCGGAACTCAATCCTCGTAAAGATAAAATGTAATCTATTCGTATCAAAAAAGTTGTCTCACACGAATTATATTGATCAAATTTAATAAAATTTATAAATAGAAATTGGTGGAGAGTATCAAGTGAAGTGAAGCGTACCAAAATAGAAATTGGTATCAAGTAAAAAGTAAAAGAGTAAAAGAGTGGAATGGAAGGGGTAATTCTTTTAGAACAAATTAACTGTCGTTTTAGCACTTTCACAAGTTATATGAAAAACAATTATTTAATCAACTAATGGCCAATTTTATTTCTCATTAATTGTCTCTCTCACCTAAATTGCTTTCCACAATAAATAAAATCAATAAACTATAGCAATAATATTCAAATACAAGGTTAAAAAAGTAATTTTAATAATTTTAACCCAAAATCAATTATTATTTTAAACCAATTTCTGAAAAAAATAAAATAAATAAATCCTTAGCCCCCAAACCCCGAACAATTGTCTACTGAATTTAATCCCCTTTTTCTGGTACGCAATTGGTGTGAATCATAATCCCTCCTTTCTAGGGATATACTAATGTAGTCCATTTACAAGTTAATTTAATATCTTTAATTCTAATTCTTCATTTATTTATTTTGATTTACAAATATTCATGCACAATATTTTGAGGGAAACTAGTTTCTCCCTAAATTATAAAAAGTCCTGTTTTTTTAAACTGCACTTATATTCGTCAAATATTTGCAAGTTGAAAAAAATTGGACTTTTTATAATTTATGGAAAAACTGATTTCTCCCAAAACTTACTCATATTCATGAGTCTAATCTTTCTCTTTACAGATTTCTGTAACTAGATCAGGATAAACACGGAGAATAACAAACTATCAACAAATGGATATCACAAAAAAATCTTATAAAATGGATTTTTTTTCTGAAGAATATGAATGCTATTTTTTTTTTTTTAGTTTTAAACCACTTGTTGTTTAAACCACTTGTTTACATTTTGTAACCTTTAACTTATACAACATATCCTTAGTCTCAAATAATTTAAAGTCGACTAACATGAATCCTCATATATGTCATATAAAAGAAAAGAAAAAAAAAAGCAACAAGTTAAAAAAAAAACATAAATAAAATTTAGAAAAAGAATACGATGATGAAAAAAGGGATAATAAAATAATATATAGGAAAAAAAAAAAAAAACCAATCTTATCCCCCGCATAAATTTTTGTTCTCCATTTTGGCCTCTTCATCGTCATATTTTCATCAAATTTATATCTTTTTCAATCACCTTCAATCAAGTTTGCTTTGTCTCAATCAAACTTGTTGTTATTTTATATGGGCTTCAGCCCAAATGAGCAACCCAACTATGACCCGTGGCCCAAAAGCCCTTCCCTCTTATTTTTAGCCTAGGTCTTGATTTATTGGTTAGAGAGAGGAAGACCTTGACTTGGTCTCTTCCTCAAGTCGTTTGTGCGATCTCTTCTTCTGTTCCTTCTTCGGTGATTTCGCCGCTTGCGCCAAGGTTGTTGAAGGCGATCGGGTAAGCTTCTCCTTATCTCTTCTTCTGTCAGCCTATTTAAACCCCCACCCCCTTCTCTGCAGCCGCAACATACATAGAACATATACGAGTGCTTCTTCCCTAATTCACACACGATTGTTGGGGTATCTATTCTGGGCTTATAGGGAGTTTTGTAGAGATTGTTTACTGGATTAGCTTGTGCTAATTAGGTGTTTGATTCAGATTGGGGTTATATGTTAGGGTTCTCTCTCACTCAAATTAGGCATGGTTTGATTCTCTGTGTGTGACTTTCGTGAGTTCAGATTTGTGTGCGTGTGTTGCTAGGCGTGGCTAGTGTTGAGGGTGGGTGTTGGTTTCTGGTTAGGCTGTCCGTAGTTGGCTTCTGTTTTGGCTGTTCGGAGTTGGTTTCTGTTTAGGCTGGCTGGATTTTGGGGTCTGTAACTGGGTTTACTTGGGACTGCTTGCTGCCTCTGTTTCATAGTAACATCTTGGATCAGTGACCTTGGATTGTGGCTGGATTTCGGATCAAACGGATACTTGGGCCTGAGCCGAAATACTCAAATCTAAACTCTTATATACTAAACTCTATTTCATGTTTAGTTTTCCTTTTATTCAGTTTTTTCATTTTGATTTGTTACTAATCCTTGTTCTATTTTTCTTTTGCATTTGTTCGCGGGTCTTTGGTAACGGAGTGGTAAGTCCGCTCAACAGTGGTATCAGAGCCCGGTTGATTCGCGAACGGCCAATAAGAAACCTAGTACAAGGTTTCTTGGGTAAGGAAAATAAAATCGCATTTTTTTGAGTTATTCGGTTGTGTTTTGGTGCTTTGATACTTGTTTCATTTTAGATATTTTGTCTGTTTTTGGGGAATTAAAATTCATTATTTTGTATGGCTGCTAATATGAATGCTTATATGATGGAGCCATTCAATAGTAAAGGTCATTTTTCAATTTGGCAACAAAAAATGCAAGGCATTTTAATTAAAGAAAAAGTTTTCAAAGATGTAACTTAACAATATGCTGAATCGGATAATCAAGAATTAAGGTTTGATATGGATGAATGTTCTTATTCTTCGATTATTTTGAACTTATCTGCCGCTGTTCTTAGAAAAGTTGCTAAACGTGATAGTGCTAAAGCTCTTTGGGATAAAATGGAAGAAGTATATGTTGAAACATTGTTACCTAGTAAGATGTATTTACTTGAGAAATTCTTTCAGTTTAAATTGGACTTGAACAAAGACATGGATGATAACATTGATCGGTTTACCAAACTTGTGCAAGATATTAAGTATGGTAGGAATGATATTGTGCTTGATATTGTGATTAACGGGCTTAAAAGCAAAGAGTTGGAATTAATAGTTAATAAGGGTAAATCAACTGTTGGTGAGGTTAATATGGTGAGAGGACGATCGACTCAAAGGAATAATAATCAGAATAAGCAACATGATAAGACTGAATCTAGTAAGAATAATGAGAGGAAAAGAAGTAAGTCTAGATCTGATAAAAGTAACAGAAAATGTTACAACTGTGGTGAGACGGGACATTATTGTAAAGAGTGTCCTAATCCTAAAAAGAATAATCAAGACTTGCAAATTGACTGTAATTTTGCTTCTGGTGAAAATGAGCCTTCTGTTTTTATGGTTACTGAAACTGTGGTGAATTATGTTCATTATGTGAAAAATGAATGGTTGTTAGATTCTGCATGCACGTTTCACATGACACCTGATAAAAACATGTTTCATATATATAGTGATATAAAAATTGGCTCTATTTCTTTAGCTAATCATAAAAAGTGTCAAATTGCTGGTATTGAAAACGTTTGTCTCAAGTTTGAGTCTGATTCTTGCTTAACGTTGAAAGATGTGCGACATATGCCTTATTTAGCTAACAATCTCATATCTTGCGCATCTTTAGAAAATGATGGATTAGAAGGGAAATGGGATAGTGGGTGCATGAAAATCTTGAAGGGGTCTCTTGTGATTTTCAAAGCTGAAAAGATTAGAAACTTGTATGTTTGCACTGCTGAACCTATGTCTGATTATACTAATGTTGTTAAAGTTGATAAAACTGATTTGTGGCATAAAAGACTTGGACGCATGAGTAATAAAGGTTTGGACATTTTGAATAAAAATGGCATTTTTGGTAAGATAAAATTACTTATATGCCTTTTTGTGTCTCATGTGTGATGGGTAAGCAACATAGAGTATTTTTTTCCAATTCCGCTAATCCTAATCATTGTTCAACTAAAGAAATACTTAAGTATATACATGCTAATGTGTGGGATCCTGCTAGTGAGGCCACTCAAGGTGGTAATAGATATTTTTATCTATAATTGATGGCTTTTCCAGAAAAATATGGGTGTTTTTGTTGAAAAATAAATCTGATGTTTTTGATAATTTCAAAAATTGGAAAGTTATGATTGAAAATCAAACATGTAGAAAAATTAAAGTGCTTAGGACTGATAATGGACTTGAATTTTGCAATCACGAGTTTGATAACTTTTGCCTTAATAATGGGATTAAAAGGCATAAGACTGTGCCTTATACACCGCAACAAAATGGTATTGCTGAACGTATGAATAGAACTCTTTTAGAAATTAGAATCATGCTTGCTACTGCTGGTTTGTCCAAACATTTTTGAGGTGAGGTAGTAATGACTACCGTCTATCTTATAAATAGGTCGCCCTCTGTTCCCTTAAATGGTAGGTGTCCTGAAGCTGTTTTTTCTAAAAAAAAACTGTTGATTATGCTAATTTGAGGATTTTTGGTTGTGTTGTGTATGCCCATAGAAAAATGATAAACTTAAACCTCGGACTGTGAGGTGCATTTTCTTGGGATACCCGGAGGGTGTCAAGGGGTATAGATTATGGGTAAGGGAGGAACCGGGTTTCAAAGTTATCATTAGTCGTGATGTTGTGTTTAATGAAACTGAATTTCCTTACTTGAATAATGTGCCTCCCCTTCCCCCTGCTTTAAATACGGTAGAGCACTCTTATGTGCCTATTCCTGCTATTGTGAATGAGCCTGTTGCACAAACTGAAAATGAGACTCCTCCTATTGATAATCCTATTGATGTGAATGAGCAAAATGTTGATATTGAAAATGAAGGTATTGAAAATGATCATATTGAGTTGCCTGCTTTGAATGACTATCAACTTAGTCGTGATAGACGTAGACGCATATCTAGGCAACCCGCCCATTTTCATGATTTTGATATGACTTCATTTGTGTTTAGTGTATTTGAATCTATTGATAATACTGAGCCTAAAACCTATAATGAAGCTTTAAATTTTGCTAACAAGAATGAGTGGATTGATGCTATGAATGATGAGAAGAATTCTTTGCATGTTAATGATATTTGGACTTTAGTGCCTAGATCGAAAAACTGTTTAATTGTTTCTTGTAAGTGGCTCTATAAAGTCAAGAATGAATCCGACTCTGCTAGATTTAAAGCTAGACTTGTAGCAAAAGGTTTTACTCAGAAAGAAGGTATAGATTACACTGAAATATTTGCTCATGTTGTTAAATTCACAACTATTAGGATTATGCTTGCTTTGGTAGCTCAATTTAATTAGGAAATGAAACAAATGGATGTTAAAACTGTTTTTTTTTGCATGGAGATCTTGATGAAATGATATATATGAAGCAGCCTGAGGGTTATATTGATAATACTTGTCCTGATTATGTGTTTTTGCTTAAAAAGTCTTTATATGGGTTAAAACAGTCTCCTCGTATGTGAAACTTGAAATTTGATAAATGCATGCTAAATTTAAAATTCCAGCGAAGTGCTTATGATCATTGTTTGTATTTCAAGAATGATATGAGTGTGCCTGTTTTCTTGCTTATATATGTTGATGACATGCTTCTTATTAGCCCTTGTTCTAAATCCGTAGATAATGTTAAACTTTGCTTGAGTGCTAAATTTGACATGAAATACCTCGGTGATGCTAGTAAGATACTTGGCATGAATATAATCAGAGACCGTGATTTATCCGTTACTTACTTGAATCAAATTTCATATGTTGAAAAGATTTTAAGTAAAATTTCTATGAAAGATGCTAAGTCTGTTAATACCCCTCTTGCTTCACATTTTGTGCTTAGTAAAGAGCAGTGTCCCCAAAATGATTTGGAGCTAGACCAAATGAAAAATATACCTTACTCGAATGCTATTGGTTCTATTATGTACTTAATGGTTAGTACTCGCCCTGATATTGCTTATGTTATTTCCTGTTTAAGCCGTTACATGTCTAATCCAGGTTTACCCCATTGGCAAGCTCTCAAATGGTTGTTGAGGTACTTAAAGCATTCGGTAAGTTATGGTTTGAAGTTCACTAAGTGTGATGAAGGTATAAAATTGGTTAGTTATGTTGATTCTAATTATGCTAATGATAGGGACAATAGAAAATCTACCACTTCTTATGTGTTTACCTTATGTGACTCTTGTATTAGTTGGAAATCTCAGTTACAGCCAATTGTGGCTCTGTCTACGACAGAATCTGAATATGTGGCTATAACCGAGGCTATAAAAAAGGTCATATGGCTAAAAGGTTTAATTTCTAAAATTGGTTTTTTAAATGACAAAGTGATAGTATTTTCTGATAGTCAATCTGGCATTGGGTAAAAATTATGTTTTTCATGATAGAACTAAACATATAGATGTTAGGTACCATTTCATTCGTGATGTGGTTACTAAAAATGTTGTTTATCTAGAAAAAATTGACACCAATTTTAATCCGTCTGATATGGGACCTAAATGTTTGCATGTTTCAAAAATTTTAAATTGTTTGAAAATTTTGAATTTTGATACTTCGTGTTGATGCTTGTGTTATTGTTATACAAAAAATACTCTTCTTCACTTTGTGTGAGTTGGGGTGTCTAGTTGTGTTTCCTTTCTTCGTGATAGGAATAAACTAGATTTTTTGCCATCTGTACTTTGTTCTGACTATGTGTTGGATCAAGTGCTGAAGGCTAAGGCGATGATGACTATGCCCAGTAAGTGTATCATTTGAGTGCATTGTGAATTGCACTGGTGTGTCACGAACCGACACTTGATCCAAGGTGGAGAATGTTGTTATTTTATATGGGCTTCGACCCAAATGAGCAGCCCAACTATGACCCATGGCCCAAAAGCCCTCCCATCTTATTTTCAGCCTAGGTCGTGATTTATCAGTTAGAGAGAGGAAGACCTTGACTTGGTCTCTTCCTCAAGTCGTTTGTGCGATCTCTTCTTTTGTTCCTTCTCCGGCGATTTCGCCGCGTGCGTCAAGGTTGTTGAAGGTGATCGGGTAAGCTTCTCCTTATCTCTTCTTCTGTCAGCCTATTTAAACCCCCCACCCCCTTCTCTGCAGCCGCAACACACATAGAACACATACGAGTGCTTCTTCTCAAAGTCACACACGGTTGTTGGGGTATCTATTCTGGGCTTATAGGGAGTTTTGTAGAGAGTGTTTACAGGATTAGCTTGTGCTAATTGTGTGTTTGATTCAGATTGAGATTATCTGTTAGGGTTCTCTCTCACTCAAATTAGGCGTGATTTGATTCTATGTGTGTGACTTTCGTGAGTACAGATTTTTGTGTGTGTGTTGCTAGGCATGGCTAGTGTTGAGTGTGGGTGTTGGTTTCTGGTTAGGCGGTCCGTAATTGGCTTCTGTTTTGGCTGTCCGGAGTTTGTTTCTGTTTAGGCTGGCTGGATTTTGGACTGGGTTTACTTGGGACTGCTTGTTGCCTCTGTTTCATAGTAACATCTTGGATCAGTGACCTTGGATTGTGACTGATTTTCAGATCAAACGGATACTTGGGTCTGAGCCGAAATACTCAAATCTAAACTCTTATATACTAAACTCTATTTCCTGTTTAGTTTTCCTTTTATTCAGTTTTTCATTTTGATTTGTTACTAATTCTCGTTCTATTTTTCTTTTTGACAACGGAATGGTAAGTCCGCTCAACAAAGCTTGCTTGGTCTCCCCCCACAACTCTCCATTAAATATTCTAGTTGGCTAGTTGCAATCCCGCTTAGTATTTACATCATCCATAGAGACAATCGCGTATTGGGTTTCAATGCTATAAAAATTGATTTGAGCCTTTCCAGCCCAATTTTCATACCCATCTATTTTGTGTGGATTTCGAGATTATTTTTTTTTTGCAGATTTGTGGAATTTTTGTGTGATTTTGTAAATATTTGGTAATTTTATTCCTGAATTTGAAAAAATGTAATTTGTTTTTGGGTTTTCAGATTTGGTTGTGCAGTGATCTTGATGATGGTGGTGGTGATGATGGTGGTAGCTGTAAGTGCTCAAATTTGAATTTGTTAGTATTTTCGTTAGAAAATTAACGAAAGTTTTAACATTTCTAACAATTACTAACATTCCTAACTTTTCTAACAAAGTGAGGGCAAAATGGGCATTGCTATTTAAAGATAAACCTTCAAAGGAATCTCAAAAAGCAAAAGAATTAAGAAAATCCCGAAACAGCAAGTTGAAAAATAGTTTCTGTTTGATTTTTTGAAAAATATTCCTTGTGTCCAAAGCCTGGAGCTGCATTTAATGAACAGTGCACGCCATCAACCCTATCCGCGCGGATATCTTTGTATTTTTCAGAGGGCTATAAATTGAGCCCTCCAGTCACAAAAAGGAGAGAGAACAACAACACAACTCACAGCATTTGGCGAAAATACTTGAGAAAACAGTGAGAATTCCCTAGAATTGTCACCTTTTTCTCTTGAATCTTCCCAACTTTCACTCACTCAAATCAAATCCACTCACTCTCAAGTTCAAACACAAACACAAAAACACAAAGAAGATAGGTATAACCTCCCTCTCCTTACCCTAAATTCTCTCATCCATGCATGCATTTTCAAGCTACAAAATGTAGTTTGTTCATTTTCTTGCCCTAGATCCAAGAGGATCACCATGGAAGTTCATCTCCATGGATGATCCTCTACAAGGATCAACATTTTCTTCAATGTGTTCTTACTTACTTGCAAATGCATTTTCAAAACCCTAAAAACCATTTTCAAGCACCAAATCTTGATTTCAAAGGATAAAATTCCCCTTCCCAAGCAAATGAAGTGCTTAGTCCTAATGTACCCCAAGGATGGTTTGGTATAGTTGATTCACCACTAAAATGTCAAGTGATCACTAACCAAAACCTAGGGAAATGGGGACAAGCTTGGATGCAAAACCCCCCTTAAAATCATATTTTCTTTCTTGAGAAGTTGCTGTCCAGTAGCAATTTTCCAAGACCCCAGTCCATTGTCTTAATTTTTGGACACAGATAAACTTGGAATTTGGTGTTGACTACAAAACACTTTTTGTAGCCAACATCCATATATTTACAGACATATTTTTACTTTATTTTTTGGGTGAGTAAAACTCCCTTTTTCAAAATTTTTTTTTGAAGGTCAGATCACCAGTCTCTGGGAGTCCAGATCTCATATCTGAGATTTCCAGAAAGTTTTGAGTCCTTAAATCTTCTCCAAAATGAAAAATTCTTTCACAGAAACCTTATTTTAGGTGTTTGGAACAACTTTAATTCTCTGAGTTTTCTCAGATTATGAAGTTTTGAAGCCCTTAAATCCATTTCAAAATCAAGTGTCTACTGCCTTTTTCATTCTGGCAGAAGTGCTCTTTAACTTCCAAAAATCTTTTGAGCACCAAAACTCTACCCAAAAATCACACCAAAAATCATGGGATCTGACCAAAGTCTAATAAAGAATTTCCAATTTTTACTTTTCTGAGTTTCAAATTATTTTGGCCAAAACACACACACACACACACACACACAAATAATTTTCAGCTTGGAAGACTCGTTTTACGAGGCATTCCGGGTGCATACTAACGTCCTTCCCGGCGTGTAACATGACCTCCGAACCCAAATCTCTAATCTCGGGCATTTTTCAAAGTTTTGGCCCTTAAAACAAAAATGGCGTGGCGACTCCGTTTTCCGATTTTATTTGGTTTTCAAAGAAACGAAAAATCGAATTTTCCCGCGAATGGCACATTCATCACAGTGGCGACTCCGCTGGGGACTTAAGCTTTTTCTAAAAAAAAAAAACGATATTTGGTATATTGGTGAAAACCATTAAACTTCCCGTTATCGCCTCCTAACACGAGTCGGGGATAAATTGTGGTTTAACAATCCCACGTACCGGTATCATCGTTTTCAAAAAAAAAAGCTTTTGAGGGTCAAGCTTCCGTCCCGGCTTTAAAAATCATTTGTGTGTGTGTGTTGATTTTTGCACATTTTTCGTGTTGTTTTGGCCGCCTCGGAAAAAAAGTTAAAATTTTGACTGTCGAAATCATGTCCCTAACTATCGAAATTCTTGTGCTTATATGCTTATGTGTTCATTAAATTTCAAAAAAAAAAATTCAAAAAAAAAAATTTCAAAAAAAAAAAAGAAAACTTTCAAAAAAAAAATCATGCATCATATTTTTAAGACACATAAAAAAAAATTTCTATTTTACTCAGAAAAAGAAAATAGACTGCTTGCACACTACGCGCACGTGACCTTACACTGCACACTACGTCCCTAACCCTGGGAAATCCTTGTCGCGGCCCTTTTGGTCTTATTACGCCTCTCGGTGCAAGCACAGGACTACCCAAACACCCCATGGAGCCTCGTGTCGACCATGCACTTGTCCGTGACACACTTTGTCCGAGACCCGGTTGGTTTTTAGTTTGGTCTGTGTCATGCCCTGTCTGTGTATAGACCTTTCCTTTCAAGCCTTTGTCGGCATACCGACTCAATATCTTTCGGGGACCCTAATCAGTCGAAGTTATGTCGGTTTTTCGCCGCAGACTTTGACCAAGATATTGACCGGCGCCTTGACTTCGGCTCTGACTGGCACAAATTATACACTGACTCCCAGCATTGACACTGAGTCATCAAGGATTAATGATTATTCCAAGCCTAATTACGGCTTAACTGACGACCAGTCAAGATCAATTGTGGACATTTATCAGTCCAAATCATGCCGACTTTACTATCGAGCTCTCGGACATGATCTTGACTTTGACGTCAGCTTTGTCCGTAATTTACATCGAATGCTCGTTAAGACTCGATTACCCGCCAGACTTTTAGGATCATTTTTCTTTCGGTCGGTGGGACCCGCTTGCCCTATAGGACCCTCTCCCGGGGCTGTCCACCCTGGGAGGTCGAAATACAGATGGAATACGAGGGGCTTATAGACGTAGTGACGGGGCCCACTGATCCAGGATCCAGAGTAGTTTGCGAAAAAGAAGAGAAATCTTTTCCAACCGATTAGGTTAATAAAACATGTTTTAAGTAAACGTGAACAAATAACCGCATGTTGCATGAGCCCAAAGCCCAAACACCTACCTTCCTTCAATTCCCAGACATCTGAACCCTCGTACCTTTTTCCCACAGCTCCTCACAAAGGTTGGTTCCGGACACCGGGTCATCGTTTGATTAGTTGGGAAGAGTCAAGCGCGTCATCAGCTTCGCCGTTTGTTCAGACTCCGGGTTTCAGAATGTCTGCATCAGCCGGTAATGATGGGGACAACGTCGCTCCGTCCTCCAAAATCCTCGGGATGCACTTCAAAGATTGGATCCAGTTGGTAGAACAGATGAGACTTTGACATGAGGCTCAAATTGATGACCTTCTGGGGGTTGTCGCAAGTCATGGTTTGACTATCAGTCTCAATTCCGATGGCACTTTTACCGCAAAGAAGGAAGAAGGTTCTCCTCCTCTTAATCGTCCCGGATACATCAAGATGCTACCCCAAGATTCCTATGTCTCCACCGCCGGGACTCCTGCCCGTCGACTTACAGGGCAACTGGCCCCCAAACAGCAGCCAAGGATGAAAGAGTTCGGCATACCGTCGCTATCCCCTCTCAAAGTGATGATCCCGCAAATATCGGCTGTGATGAAGATCGTGAAACAAATAAGAAATATGGTCGCCCATCAAAGCCCTGAGGAACGCCGGAACATGCATGCAAGCCTGGATTGAAGAGGCCACACGCCACTTCGAGACCTTAACAATCTCCCAACCGGGCTACCCGAAGGACAAACATATGCCTGTTCCTCAGGACCTTAATACCTCTCATTATCCGGCGGAGTCCAACCACTCGCTTCCGGATGAGCCCAACAAACAGATCTCCCGGACCGGCTCCACTCAAAGTCATTCCAAAGACCGTCAACCCGAGGTCCCAAATCCGCCACCGGTAGTAGAACACATTTGGTGGGATATTTGTGATTTGTCCCGATCGCTTGAAAAGGGACTATCGTGACTGGATACACGAGGACCGTCCTCCTAAGAAGAAGAAAATTTCCTCCCCAAAGAAAATTGAAGGAGAGATTCGAGGCGGTGATACCGGTGTGGGTACGCTCGGGGAGCCATCCGGGGATTTGATTATTATGTACTCTACTCCGGCCAGTCTTCCCCAAAGCAAACAAGGGCGTGGAAGAGCGTAAAAGCCTTGCCAACGACAGACTGAGACTTTCCGACACCGAATCGTGGACCTCGGGTAACTCTACGCCAATCGGAAATCTATCCCCGCGGGAACAGCCAAAATTCGGTTTGTCCAGCTCCCGAGCGCACACCGACAAAGAAAGACCAACGCCGGTTTGGCGCTCCCACTCAATCAACATGTTGACCGGAGATGGCAACCGCCACAAAAGGCCTCGTATAATCCGGGGGGCTTCAAAGAAAAGGTCTACCTCGCAAGAAAAAGGCACGAAGTGACTGGCTTGGTGACTCTCTTTCTCCAGACAAGAACCAAATCTATGATCCCCGCCTATATGGTAGCATGATCACCTTCTGCGATGAAGATTTGCCAAGAGATGTTTCCCAGCACAACGAAGCTTTGTACATCACCATTAAGCTCAACACCATGTCGCTCCCTGGAGTATTGGTGGATAATGGATCAGCCATTAATGTCCTTCCCCTTAGCATGATGCGGGCCCTGCGCATCAATGAAAGGCATATGATCCCATCTACCCGGATTATCAAGGCCTATGACGGTTCGTCTTGTCCCATCCCGGGGACAGTAACTCTGGAACTCTGGTACGAAACCCAAATGGTGCCAGCAAAGTTCCATGTAATGGACATCCCATCCGAGTTCACAGCCCTTTTAGGGCGCCCTTGGTTGCATCACATGAAAGCCATAGCTTCCACTCTCCACCAATGCGTCAAATTCATTAACCGACAAGGGGACCTTGAAGTCATAAGGGGTGACAGTTTCCTCATAGGGAACGAAGCAGAGACCGTCACTAAGCATGCTCTTAGCCAGACACCGGGGCTACCTCCTCCGAATCGACCAAGGGACTATCGGGGGAAGTCTCATCAGAATCCCCCAGAATCCGGAGATGCTAACTATGTCAATGCACTTAAGCGAGCAGACTCTGAAGAAGTTCGATTCATCAAATTCGATTGTCATTTCCAACATTTGGAGGCATACTGGAAGGAAACATTGAACACCGCCATGATACAGGCCCACAAACCTCCGGTCCCTAATCACAGCTTTGTCACAATTCTTCAAACCCACTCTCTGACCCTGCCAAGCCAGGAAATTTTCATGATAAAGATCGACAAGCATCGTCATACTCAACTCGAAGCTATGAACGTCGTGTGGGATGTCCTCCTGGCTGAACTGCCTGCTAAGCCTTTTCGCTCGAGTATGGGACATGAGATTTTTCCAGCAGCACACCGAGACGCAATGCGTCCTTACATCTGGATAGAGCGGTCAGATTGTGAAGAGATAGAAATCCCCAGAATCGAGGAAGATCCCTACATCCACATGCTCAGTTTTCAGACGCCAAACACAATTGATTCTGGTTCAGACAAAGAGATGATAGCAACGACCGAGGAAGGAGGACGTAAACGAGACACCCCCGAGTCACGAGGCCTCGACAAAGAATGCCGCTAAAGAATTGGGAAACTCTCTCAGGCCCGTCCGCGACCAAAGAAGAAATGATCACCAAACTTGGATTGGTCCCCCGTCCCTTTGTGTCAACCTTTGTAAAATCCTTTGAGTCTCTCATTGTTGAGTTTGAGTCTTCCAAATCGTCTGATGGCCTCACGCCTGAAGACCACGAAATTGTAGCCAATGTTGTATTCCCTCTTATTCTCAATGAAATGACGAACCTTTCTGAGTATCCCTTAATTGCCACTTTAACTAATGATGAATTAACTAATAATCTAAAAACAGTTAATAACGATTCACTAGATGAAGAAGCAGACACATTAAATGAACAATATATCAAAGAAATCTTTAAGCAGGTTGTCCGGAAAGAGGAAAATCGAGCCCAAGCTGCCGAAGAGATTTTGACGAGTGTGAATCTGGGAACTGCAGAAGAGCCTAAAGAGACGCAGATTGGTAGTTTCTTCGAAGGGACTAAAAGGGATGCCCTAATTGAGCTGCTAAAAGAATTCGTGGATGTGTTCGCATGGTCCTATAAAGATATGCCAGGCCTCGATCCTTCCATAGTTGAGCACCGAATACCGCTCGACCCGGAAGTCAAGCCGCAGCGAAGCTAAGAAGAATTAAGCCCGAATGGTCCCTACAAGTGAAAGAGGAGATAGAAAAGATGCTCGGGCGGGGTTCATCGGGGTCATTGAATACCCTACATGGCTTTCCAACATAGTAATCTGGTGACCAAGGCCAACGGAAAGATCCGGTCTTTGCGTAGACTTCAGAGACTTGAACAAAGCCGGTCAAAAGACGATTTCCCCTCAAACATCGACATTTTGGTAGATTCCACGGCCAACCATGAAGTTAAATCCTTCGTCGACGATTTTGCGGTTACAACCAAATCAAAATGGCGAGAAGAGGATCAAGCCAAAACGGCCTTCACAACCCCTTGGGGCACCTTTGCTACACGGCCATGCCGTTCGGACTAAAGAATGCTGGGGCTACGTACTGCAGGGCGGCTACGGCTCTGTTCCATGACATGATCCACAGAGAAATTGAGGTCTATGTGGACGACATGATACTACACTCCAGAGGATCGGATGGCTAGCACTTTGTTGATTTGAGAAAATTCTTCAGCCGCCTCCGAGACCACAAAGATGAGATCGAACTATCCAAATGCACCTTCGGTGTAAGGCGAGGCAAGGTGCTAGGATATATGGTGACGCAACGGGGGATCGAAGTAGATCCTCGAAAATCAAGGCGATAGTTGAAATGAAGCCACCCCGACATCGACGTAAGTGAAATCCTTCATGGGAAGATCGCAATACATAAGCCGCTTTGTAAATCGCCCGACCTCGACCGCGAGCCGATCTTCAAGTTGATGAAGAAAATGCCTACACAGTAATGGACTCCGGAATGTCGCTCGCTTTTGAACAGAGATCAAGGCATACCTCGTGAATCCCCGATTCTTTGCCCACCACATCGGCAAAAGCCACTATTGCTATACCTAACTGTCACGGATACAAAGAATTGGGGCTATGCTAGCTCAAGAGAAGAAAGATTCCAAGGTCGAAAACGCCATCTATTTCGTAGCGTAAAGCTCCAAGGAAGCGAACTCAATTACTCGCTTTGCGAAAAGACTTGCTCTCAGGTTTGGTCCGGTAGTGGGAAAGTTGAAACACTACATGCAGTCTCACCCGATACATCTCGTCTCAAGGATAGACCCCATCAAATATCTGTTCGACAAACCTTCCATCTCTATGAGGTTGGCAAAATGGTCATTCTTTTTGGCTGAATATGACATCACTTATGTTTCAAGGAAATCCGTAAAAGGACGCATAATGGCGGAACATTTGGCCGATTTCCCAAGTGATGAGTCCCGAGGACCTGAACCTCAATTTCCCGATGATGGAATCTTTGCTCTGAAAGGGGAAAACCGCTGGCAACTCTTCTTCGATGGGGCGTCAAACAAAAGGGGGAACGGAATAGGAATGCTTCTGGTCGATCCTACTGACGAACACACCCTCATAGCAGTAAGGTTGAACTTCGAGGTCACCAACAACGCTGCTGAATATGAAGCTTGCATAGCCGGGTTGGAAGCCGCCCTTGAAAGAAATATCAAGGAATTGGAAGTGTATGGTGATTCTGCCCTCATCATCAATCAGGTCTCTAACAAATGGAAGACTGTAGACCCGGGTCTGCAGAAATATCACACTTACATGGAAGAGCTAGTAACTCAATTCAAGGAGATCAGCTTCCATTACTTGCGCAGAGATCGCAACAGATTTGCAGATGCACTGGCAACACTAGCCTCCCTCGTTGAAATACCCAAAGGAAAGTCTGTCAAACCATTCAGAGTCGGGAGGAGAGAAAATCCCGCTTATTGCTTTGAAATCGAAGTAGAGGCCGAACCGACCAGTGATCCCTGGTATACTCAGATCTATCAGTACCTGAAGAACGGAGAAGCCTCCTTCAAAAATGAAGACGGGGAATATAAAGAAGGAATCAAAGCAAAAAGTCTCTCAGCCCTGAAGCGACTCGCCTCCCACTATGTTCTTTTGGGAAACATGTTGTACAAGAAGCGTTATCAAGGCCCCCTCCTGCGATGTATCGGCAAACAAGAGGCTACCGAACTCATGAGAGAGATACACGGTGGTACCTGCGGCCCCCACATGAATGCTCGAGCCCTGATGCAAATCATACTGAGAATGGGGTACTTTTGGATCTCCATGGAAACCGACTGCATCCAATTCGTCAAAAGCTGCGACAAATGTCAGCGATACTCAAATCTTAATCATTTGCCTCCTCATGAGTTATACTGCATGACAACCCCCTGGCCTTTCGTCACTTGGGGAATTGATGTCATAGGCAAAATCACGCCACCAGCGAATCGGCCACGAATTCGTCCTGGTAGCTGTGGACTATTTCACCAAGTGGGTTGAAGCCAAGTCCTACAAAATCCTCAACTCAAGGAAAGTAGCCCTCTTCATCAAAGAAAACATCATATGCCGATACGGGTTACCAGCCGAAATCATCTCAGACAATGGATCCCACTTCGAAGGGGAATGCGACAGTTCGCGGGAATTCGAATAACCCGTCACAAGTCATCTCCTTACGGGCCCCAAACCAACGGAGCCGTCGAGGCAAAGAAACAAGACTTTGGAAAACATCATCCGGAAAATGGCCGTCCAAGGCGTAGATTGGCCCGAGAAGCTACACTGCACTGGGGCTACTGTAACATCGTCGAACGGCAACCGAGGAAACACCGTTTGCCCTCACATACGGAATGGAAGCCGTGCTCCCAATCGAATTGGAAATCCCCTCACTCCGTGTGCTGTTGGAAAGCCAGATCAACGAGGTCGAATGGCTCCAAAGTCGCCATGATGAATTGGCCCTACTAGATGAGCGCCGATTGAAAGCAATGGAACACATCCGAGTCTATCAAGGGAGAATAGCCAGAGCCTTTGACAAGAAAGTAAAGCATCGGGAAATCAGAGAAGGTGATCTCGTCTTAAAAGAGAAGCCCCCAGTCCGTATCAACCCCCTCGGCAAATGGGAGCCTGTCTGGGTCGGGCCATACGTCGTCCAGAAGATCTTCTCCGGAGGAGCCATGCAACTTGCAGACCTCGACGGAAATCCCTTTGTACACCCAGTGAATGGTGACAAGCTGCGCAGATACTACGCGTAAAAAAAAAAGAAACAAAATAAAAAAGAGAGTGCTAAAAGAGTAATACCCAACTAGGTTGAAAACCCGAAGAGGGCGGCCTAGGTAAAAACAGGTTGCACAAAAAAACAAAAAAAAAAAAAAAAAAAAACAAAAAAACAACAAAAACAAAAACAAAAAACAAAAAACAAAAAACAAAAAACAAAAACAAAAACAAACAAACAAACAAACAAAAACAAAAACAAAAACAAAAAAACAAACAAACAAACAAAACAAAAACAAAAAAACAAACAAACAAACAAAACAAAACAAAAAATAAAACAAAAAAAAAATGGGTTGAACTACGAAGACTGAGCTCCTCAAAATGAGGGGAACGTAGGCGGAAACGGTTCGGTCTAAAACACAAATAAAAGTCATACTCTGACATCAATACAATTGATAAGACCATGAAAGCGTCTCGAAAAACTCTGAAGCAATTCACATATTCATTACAAGTTAAAAGCTTTTTGATGAGTCTAAGCCCGGTTCATTCCTACAATCGGCCGCCTGCTAAAAGAAATTAAGATACATAATCAAACTAATGTGTCTGCCATGACAAGAAAGGGATACTCGTGAACCTCAAGGTCACTCCAAGCCACTCAGATCGCCTCTCCCCTCTTCTTCCCCTTCGAGTCTTCTTTTTCGAACAGGAAAAATGTCGGTCTTCCTCCTACCAAGCTCACGGTATAGGAACAGGATCTATCAAACCAGCCTGTCGTGGCCTTAGTAGCCCTAGCGTCATCTCTCATCTCCCGTAGCCGGCCGGGTAAAGTAGGAGTCCTCCCCTCTTGTCTCTTGACATAAGCTTCATAATCGGTCACCACATCTCCGCTCCCGTCACAGGGTGGCCCTCGCCTCGGCCCTCCTCCTCTCGAAACTCTGTCCTCCGCACCCACAATGGCCTCACGCCGTCTCAAAATAGCCATCCGAGTCTCTCCCAAATGCCTCTCGTACCAATCCAGTACCAAGTGGTCGAACACAGGTCTCGGACGCTGAGGATAACCCGAGGAGGAAAGACGTCATACCTCCATGCTCGGGAAAGAAAGGAAAACACCGAAGGATCATCCATAGAAACAGGAGCCACCACCCCGGTGGCTATATCATCAAAGTTCTCCAAAGGAACTCCGCTTCCAAGCCGAACTGTCTCGTAACCAAAGACGGAATGTAAAAGCCGGACCGAGAAAGCCCCGAAAGCATGACCACATGAGACCCGTCCCGAAGCACTCGCGAGTCTCCACCCGCCAACAAGGCACCGACCACTCGATATCTTCTCGTCCGGCGACCAGCCATCCAACGCTCCCATGAGCCCCGATCATCAAAGTCTACAAAGCAACTCCTCTCCCGGGCGAATGTCCAAGGCTTGATCATATCAGAGTTTCCCGAAGAATCCCCAAGCGCTCCATCGCCCACGAGTCAAGAGGAACGGCCGCCCCCGCGCATATACCGCCTCCCGTAGCGCCCTATCGAGAGCATGGAAAGTCTCCCCAAGATCAAAGGTACAACATCTCTCGCCCAAGCGACAATGAACGACTACATCCAAGCAGAGACCGATGACAGATCCCAAAAGAATAGACCATGAACAAGGTCCCAAACATGCAAAGTGCAAAGGCATCCCAATAGGCATCGTCAAGCAAGCCTAAGCCCCTAAACCTATCGTGAGACCGGAAATATCAAAATGATCGGGACCACATATCATACCTTGCGCTTCCTCCGGAAAGATGAAGGAGGTTGCACAATCCGTCAACGAAAGAAGCCCTCCAGACAAAGGAACCGCTTATCTCCTCCACCTCCGGCCATCAAGCAAAGCCCGAAATTCTTCCACTGTCGGAACAACCTCATTGTAAGAAAGGCAAAAGACATGCCTTCTAGTATCCCAAAATGATGAAGAAGCTCTCAATAGGTCGTAGTCCTAACCAATTCTTCGAGGGACCATAAGCACTTCACCTTATACCTTTCTTCAAAGAAGGACCTCCTCTCATGCATAATCTCCCTGACCAATCCTTGAATTTGTTAAAGAATGACATTTGGGATTCTTGGGACAATTTTGATGGAGCTTTTCTAAGGTTTTCCATGGATTTTCTTTCTCCCGAAAATGGCCGTTTGGACTGGAGGTTGAAGAGGATATTTGAATTTGAAATAAAGCAAAACCAGATTCGAAGCAAAATCAAAGGACAATGTCAGATTCTCGTCCCGTCCGCGCGACATGTTTGTTCTCCATCGAAAAATCTGCAAATGCCCAAACTGCTGAACCAAAGAGGAATATTCCGTCCCGGTTGCTCGAAACCTGTGCAAAAAACCTCCCCAAACCAGCCCATATACCAAACACTAACACCCTTGCCAAAAAACCAAGGCTCATGCAACATTGCATTCATACTACATTGCATTCATAAAATAAAATCCTAAATTATTACATTCCAAAAAAAAAAAAGAGCAAAATGTGCATAAGCTGTACAAATCTCAATCCCAGTCACAAATCACAAAATCTCGTAAAATCGCCTAAAAAAAGTAATCAATCGTAGTCCCTAGCGCCCGATGTCCGCCCCCCAATCCCTCTTGTGGCTCGGGCCCGTCTCATCAGAGCCCCAAGATCTCGGGCTCGGGAATCGTCCTCGCCTCCAGAAAGAGGCTCGTCTGGACCAACTGGCATGCCGCGATAAGGCAAACCAAGATCCTCGAAGAAGTCGAATCCGAAAGTGAAGGCATCGGACTCCTGGACGTACGAAGACGACCCACCATGCTGCCAAACGTGTCCCCGCCCACGCTGGATCCCCGAGAATGACATGATCCGGGCGCACCGCTGGGATCTAGGAGAGGAGAAAGAGGAGTCTCGGAAGAAGTCTCTCGAAGGAATAGGGAAAGCCTCCCGCCCGACAAGCGCCGCCATGGTCGCCTCGCTCTAGCCTGAGGAGCCCCGCAAGCAACCATCCCCCTGATAAATCTCTTAGCCCCGATTACTTGCTTCGTCGCCTTCTCGACGACCACCTCCGAAAACCGCACGAAGCGAAAGCGTCAAAAGGAAGTGATGCTAAAAATGATGAAGCAAAAGGAAGAAAGAAGAGGCAAAAGCATAAAAAGCCATACTCTTCATACTCCTGACGAGGCCGGAAAGCTCGTGGAAGCCGCTCGGGCCGAGGGATCTCCACCTTCAATCTAATCCCATCCCGACGTACGAGAAGTTCGTCCGAGGGTACCGCGGATCCCTAACCCTCTCTATCAAGGACCCGGGGCATCCTCGGCCTCCTCAAGATGAATGCCGAACACCGCTCAATCGCTACGAAATCCGAGAAGTGCCGGCCGGCTCGATAATCATCCCTGTGTCACGATCTATCACTCGGGTGCATCATATCGGCGGAGGCTCCACCTGTCATCAAAGGAGAATTCACGCCATGCCGGCGCGTCACCCTCTCTCCCGCATAATAGACGCCGCAAGTCGACCTCTCGTAATCCTCCGCCGCACACCATATCTCGCCGCTTCACTGCGCCACCTCGAAACGATCCCAGGATAGAATATCATCCCCTCATCCGTCTCAGCCCCGTCAAAGGCAGGCAATTCCCCATATCTCGAGAGTCGTACACCCCGGAGCTTATCTTCTCTCGGGCATGCTTGGACCAGAGCGCATGGCCGGATACGCCCGACGTACGCGCAGCAGCCGCCGCCACATCGTGACGTGGAAAAACCTCCAGCCCATACCGCGAAAGGTAAAGATCAAATCAATCCAAACGCAAAATAAAAGTGTGTGCTCAAGAAGAAAGGAAAAGCAAAAAGAAAGCTTATACCTCCAGGGCAAACTCAAAGCAAGATAAGGAGCTCACAGCCCTTCCGCCGTATCTATCAAGAGCAAAGTAAAACTCGCCACACCGCTTCTCCCCAAGAGACATCTCCAGCCATCTCCATGTCCTCCAAGGACCTCAGCAGGGCAAAGACTGCCGTCCCCTCCGCATGTCCAAAAAGAGTGCTCGAAAAAGCAAACCACAAGAAGGCCCTAGCAATCTGCTCAGCGCCTATCCTCTCCTCCCCAGCCTCGTAGCTCCCAATGGTCTCCACAATCTTCCCATAAACCACGGCATACTCCATCCCCATCCACTTTTTGGGAATAAGGGAAAATCCCAGAAGAGCCTGCAGGTCCGCGTCGCTGTAACCGTCCCGCCACTCAATGCTGCGTCCATTAAAGGACAGACCCGTGATCGCAAAGATAGTCGAAGGCGTAACCGTAGCCTCGCCCCAGAAGAAGTGAAATGTGTGGGTCGCATCCCACCAATGCTGCGCCAAAGCAAACATCAGGCCCTTGCTCTTAGGGAACTTAACCAACCCCCTAAAGCACTCAATGAAATCCCAAAGCCCGGTCTCAACAACAATCTGTCTCGGACTCAGCAAAGCTCCTCGGCCCGCATTCGGAAGCCGGTCCCACAAGTCAACTACAGACTCCACCGATCCTCGAGTCTTCATCTTGTTCAGCTGCTCCGTAACGTAGTTGTTTCCACCCTGCAAAAAAAAAAAGAGAAAATGTCAAAAAAAAAATTGCATTTGCATTTGCACAAAAAAAAAAAGAGAAAAAAAAGGGCATATACATGCATCATGCAACACAAAGTTTTGAAGAAAATTCGGCAGCATAACAGCATGCAATGAACCTAACCCCATTTTTCTCGCACAAAAAAGACAAGCTTTTCAAGAAATTCCAATCAACATTCATCCATAAAAAAAAATGCAAAGAGTCAACGGAAGTAAAAACTCGTCCCACTTTCAAAAAAATGCATACACGCATATCATCCATCATCCAAAAAAAAAAAAAAAAAAAAATCCTACATGCATTCCTACAAGAAGTCGACGGAAGTAAAAACTCCATCCCATTTTCATAAAATTGCATACATTCAATCAATGGGAGGAAAAATCCGTCCCGCTTTTCAAAATCTTAAACATACATACATTTCATCATCATCTCATATTGGCAAAATGCTCATTCTTTTCAAACAAAATGCATGCATTGCATCATTTTTCAAATCACAATTCACGAATTTTCGAAAAAAAAATGGCGACAATGTCAATTCTTTTCCCAAGCAAAATGCACATTTTGGGACACCAACAAATTCATTGCAACATGCATATCATCAAGATCAATATTCAAATTTCAAAAAAAAAAAAATCACAATTCATAATTTTCGAATTTAAAAAAAAAAAATGTGGCGAAAATGCCAATTCTTTTTCCAAGCAAAATGCACATTTTGAGTTACCCATATACTCATTACAACATGCAAAGCATCAAAATCAAGATTCAAGGCCATGAACATTGCATAATTTTCAAAAAAAAAAAAAAAAATCACCCAAAAATCAATTTCAAGCAAAAATCGACAAAAGGAACAAAAGGATTCGAAGTATACCGTTCGGAGACTCGGATCGGTGGCCCAATGTTGCCAAGCATCGGGGTATGGCTCCTCCGCAATCGATTGCGAAAGTGCGTAGTGCCTCCTCATTCGGACGAGCTCCAATCGTCTCTCCGCTACCGGGCCACGTCCTTGGCCTTGAAAAGCACCTTTCCCGTGTTCCATTGCTTGAAAAATCGAAGAAATCGAAAGAGTTTTGAAGCTTCTAGGCCAACAATGGCGGATTTGCGGTTTCTCTCTCTCTGCTCTCGTAAAATTCAAAAACTGATCGGGAAGAGAGGAAGGGCGCTGGGTCCTCATTAATACCCCTCTCGATTCTCAACCTCTCCGCGCGGACAGATTGTCGTGGTCAAAATGACCCTTTTAACCTTTAAAAATCAGACTCGCAATTCTCAACTTGACAGAGTTAACCAAAGTGAACCCAAGTCAACCCCCTTTCAAGGAAATCATCCCGATCAAACGTAAGACCGATTTCCCGAGAAAGATAACTAATCCCGTTTCTTTCATCAAAATCATCCCCGGCAGTCAAACGTAAGACCGATTTCCCCGAGAAAGATAACGGGATCCCATATCTTTCATCAAAATCATCAACGGCAGTAAAACGTAAGACCGATTTCCCCGAGAAAGATAATGGAATCCCGTATCTTTCATCAAAATCATTTCCACGGCAGTAAAACGTAAGACCGATCTCCCTGAGAAAGATAACGAGATCCCGTTTCTTTCATCAAAATCATCCCCGGCAGTAAAACGTAAGACCGATTTCCCCGAGAAAGTTAACGGAATCCCGTTTCTTTCATCAAAATCATCCTCGGCAGTTAAACGTAAGACCGATTTCCCCGAGGAAGTTAACGGAATCCCGTTTCTTCCATCAAAATCATCCCCGGCAGTCAAACGTAAGACCGATTTCCCCGAGAAAGATAACGGGATCCCGTATCTTTCATCAAAATTATTCACCTAAGAAATGTCAAGACCGATCTTCCCGAGAAAGATAACGAGATCCCGTATCTTTCATCAAAATCATTCACTAGCAAGAAACGTAAGACCGATCTCCCTGAGAAAGATAACGAGATCCCGTTTCTTTCATCAAAATCATCCCCGACAGTAAAACGTAAGACCGATTTCCCCGAGAAAGTTAACGGAATCCCGTTTCTTTCATCAAAATCATCCTCGGCAGTAAAACGTAAGACCGATTTCCCCGAGGAAGTTAACGGAATCCCGTTTCTTCCATAAAAATCATCCCCGGCAGTCAAACGTAAGACCGATTTCCCCGAGAAAGATAACGGGATCCCGTATCTTTCATCAAAATTATTCACCGGCAGTCAAACGTAAGACCGATCTTCCCGAGAAAGATAACGAGATCCCGTATCTTTCATCAAAATCATTCACGGCAGTAAAACGTAAGACCGATCTCCCTGAGAAAGATAACGAGATCCCATTTCTTTCATCAAAATCATCCCCGGCAGTAAAACGTAAGACCGATTTCCCCGAGAAAGTTAACGGAATCCCGTTTATTTCATCAAAATCATCCTCGGCAGTAAAACGTAAGACCGATTTCCCCGAGGAAGTTAACGGAATCCCGTTTCTTCCATCAAAATCATCCCCGGCAGTCAAACGTAAGACCGATTTCCCCGAGAAAGATAACGGGATCCCGTATCTTTCATCAAAATTATTCACCGGCAGTCAAACGTAAGACCGATCTTCCCGAGAAAGATAACGAGATCCCGTATCTTTCATCAAAATCATTCCCGGCAGTAAAACGTAAGACCGATCTTCCCGAGAAAGATAACGAGATCCCGTATCTTTCATCAAAATCATCAACGGCAGTCAAACGTAAGACCGATTTCCTCGAGAAAGATAACGGAATCCCGTTTCTTTCATCAAAATCATCAACGGCAGTAAAACGTAAGACCGATCTTCCCGAGAAAGATAACGGAATCCCGTATCTTTCATCAAAATCATCAACGGCAGTAAAACGTAAGTCCGATCTCCCCGAGAAAGATAACGAGATCCCGTATCTTTCATCAAAATTATTCCCCGGCAGTAAAACGTAAGACCGATCTCCTTGAGAAAGATAACGAGATCCCGTATCTTTCATCAAAATCATCAACGGCAGTCAAACGTAAGACCGATCTCCCTGAGAAAGATAACGAGATCCCGTATCTTTCATCAAAATCATCAACGGCAGTCAAACGTAAGACCGATTTCCCCGAGAAAGATAACGGAATCCCGTTTCTTTCATCAAAATCATTCCCCGGCAGTAAAACGTAAGGCCGATTTCTCCGACGAATACGTCTGATTTTTCCCCAGTAAAGCTAACAAAATCCCCAGCAAAGCCAACGGAATCTCGAGTAGATCCCGAACTACGACTGGCTTGATTCCTCTTAAGGATACGTAGGTAGCCTATCATTAGGTCCAGCCACTCGACCAGCACGGTCATCCTTCGGCAGCAGACGTAAGACCGATCCTTTCAAAATAAAGTCCACTAGAGGACCAACTATCCCAGACCATCAAAGGAAATCATCACCATTAAGGTTCGAGGCACCTAAAAAGCCATCTTCAAGGCTCGAGGCATCTAAAACTCCATCTCCAAGGTTCGAGGCACCTAAAACGCCATCTCCAAGGCCCGAGGCACCAAAGACGCCATCATCAAGGTTCGAGGAACCTAAGACGCTATCACACACAACACTAGGAAAGCGATAAATCGCAATCATCCCCAGCAGAGCAGATAGCCATCAGACCGAAAATGGTCATTCCTATCCCCAGCAGAGCGGATAGCCATCAGACCGAAAATGGTCATTCCTATCCCCAGCAGAGCGGATAGCCATCAGACCGAAAATGGTCATTTCTTATCCCCATCAGAGCGGATATACAATTTCAGTCGTCCGACCGAAAATGGTCATCTCTTATCCCCAGCAGAATTTCTCTCCAGCAACCGACTGCAGAACTCGTTCATCAGGTTCGAGGCACCTAAAACGCCATCATCTCCAGGTTGATGCCTCAAAATAGTCATTCCAGGGTCAAAGACCCGAACTACGGCCGGCTTGATTCCTTTTAAGGATACGTAGGTAGCCTATTAAATAGGTTCAGCCACTCGATTACTTGATCATCCTGTCAAATATGGAGCCTTACTCTTATCGACGACCCCGCTTCCTTCGAAAGCGCCGTCGCCGAGGGGCTACTGTAAGTGCTCCAATTTGAATTTGTTAGTATTTTCGTTAGAAAATTAATGAAAGTTTTAACATTCCTAACAATTACTAACATTCCTAACTTTTCTAACAAAGTGAGGGCAAAATGGGCATTGCTATTCAAAGATAAACCTTCAAAGGAATCTCAAACAGAAAAGAATTAAGAAAATCCCGAAACAAAGAAGTTGAAAACAGCTTCTGTTTGATTTTTTGAAAAATATTCCTTGTGTCCAAAGCCTGGAGCTGCATTTAATGAACAGTGCACGCCATCAACCCTATCCGCGCGGATACCTTTGTATTTTTCAGAGGGCTATAAATTGAGCCCTCCAGTCACAAAAAGGAGAGAGAACAACAACACAACTCACAGCATTTGGCGAAAATACTTGAGAAAACAGTGAGAATTCCCTAGAATTGTCACCTTTTTCTCTTGAATCTTCCCAACTTTCACTCACTCAAATCAAATCCACTCACTCTTAAGTTCAAACACAAACACAAAAACACAAGGAAGATAGGTATAACCTCCCTCTCCTTACCCTAAATTCTCTCATCCATGCATGCATTTTCAAGCTACAAAATGTAGTTTGTTCATTTTCTTGCCCTGGATCCAAGAGGATCACCATGGAAGTTCATCTCCATGGATGATCCTCTACAAGGATCAACATTTTCTTCAATGTGTTCTTACTTACTTGCAAATGCATTTTCAAAACCCTAAAAACCATTTTCAAGCACCAAATCTTGATTTCAAAGGATAAAATTCACCTTCCCAAGCAAATGAAGTGCTTAGTCCTAATGTACCCCAAGGATGGTTTGGTATAGTTGATTCACCACTAAAATGTCAAGTGATCACTAACCAAAACCTAGGAAAATGGGGACAAGCATGGATGCAAAACCCCCCTTAAAATCATATTTTCTTTCTTGAGAAGTTGCTGTCCAGTAGCAATTTTTCAAGACCCCAGTCCATTGTCTTAATTTTTGGACACAGATAAACTTGGAATTTGGTGTTGACTACAAAACACTTTTTGTAGCCAACATCCAGAGCTTTCCAGACATATTTTTACTTTATTTTTTGGGTGAGTAAAACTCTCTTTTTCAAATTTTCTTTGAAGATCAGATCACCAGTCTCTGGGAGTCCAGATCTCATATCTGAGATTTCCAGAAAGTTTTGAGTCCTCAAATCTTCTCCAAAATTAAAAACTCTTTCACAGAAACCTTATTTGAGGTGTTTGGAACAACTTTCATTCTCTGAGTTTTCTCATATTATGAAGTTTTGAAGCTCTTAAATCCATTTCAAAATCAAGTGTCTACTGCCTTTTTCATTCTGGCAGAAGTGCTCTTTAACTTTCAAAAACTTTTGAGCACCAAAACTCTACCCAAAAATCACACCAAAAATCATGGGATCTGATCAAAGTCTAATAAAGAATTCCCAATTTTTACTTTTCTGAGTTTCAACTTATTTTGGCCAAAACACACACACACACACATACATACACACAAATGATTTTCAGCTTGGAAGACTCGTTTTACGAGGCATTCCGGGTGCACACTAACGTCCTTCCCGGCGTGTAACATGACCTCCGAACCCAAATCTCTAATCTCGGGCATTTTTCAAAGTTTTGGCCCTTAAAACAAAAATGGCGTGGCGACTCCGTTTTCCAGTTTTATTTGGTTTTCAAAGAAACGAAAAATCGAATTTTCTCGCGAATGGCACATTCATCACAGTAGCGGTGGTGGTGAGACTTGGTTAGGGCTTTTCAATTTGGGAAAATAGCAAATCATAAACCGGTTAAATATTTAACATGTTTAGTTTTGGATTGACCATATAAACATTATGTTAATTTAACATCATCTAACGAAATTGTAATGAGATCTAAAAGTACATATGACTGACGTTGTCACTTTAAACTACGTTATACTTTTTGTAATATGAGTTGTGATATGTTGCATATAATATAGAGGTAATTATTCTAAATAAAATGTAAAACAAATTCGGTAAAAGAAATTAAAAATTTAGGGATAAAAATTATTTAAAACATACCGTATATATTTACTTTGAAATAAATATATTAAGAAAATAAACATAGGAGAGTATATAATTAAATACCTTTTTTTTTGTACATAATTAACTACCTTTGTGGTACATTGTTTTTGGAAACAACTTTACCCTCTTTCTACACGTATGAGACAAGATAGTAATAGTAACTCTCATAAGACCCTTTACAATGGTCTATTGAAAGGGTGTTGAAAAAAAAAATTCACCTATTTAAATCATTGAAAGGGTGTTGAAAAAAAAATTAAGTAGTTGAAAAAAATTTGTTTCGTTGAAAAAATTTAATATCTGTTGAATCTATGAAGGGATCGGCGACCTTGCCACGTGGCGCCACCTGATTGGGCAGACTAGGCGTGTGGACGACACGCCCAGACAATGGCGAGTCTGACGCAATCGAATTTTTTTTTCTTCAGAATTTGACACTTGGCGAAGCATGAATGGTCACTGAATTTTTTTTATTTTCAAATCTCATTCGAATTTTTCAAAAGCAATTATAAAAAAATTAATTTTTTTATATCAAAATTCATAAAAAAAATCTCTATAAATAGAGTCTTGTTTCATTTGATTTGGACACAGAAAAAAAAACACTATTTTTTCAATATAAATTTCTCAATTATATTGAAAAATAAAGAATATAAAATAAAGTAAATTAAGTATGAAGTATTTTTTTAATTATAAATGATAATAATAATTATTATTATTTTATTAATCATAAAAATAAAGAATATAAAATAAAATAAAAATGGTGGGGTATACGTTGATGAGATGGAAGGGTGTTGAATTTTATTAAACAAAATCATTGTAGGGTTAAAAATTGAATGGAGTGTTGAATTATTAGGTGGAAGAGAAAGAAGCTGATGTGAAGTGATAAAGTGGGTGTTGAAAAAATTTGGATGTTGAAACCATTGTAGATTTAACTTTTAAACAAGGATATAATAAGCTTAGGTCGAAATGAAATTACCTTTGTGTACCACGTATCACTATAGCGATCCAACGATTATGGACTATTATGATTGGCATTATAATAATACTAGAATAAGCCCGTGTTTGAGGACACGTTTTTTTTTTTTTTTTTTTCAAGGATAAAATGGAAAAGAGACAAATGTATGAGGGCAAAATGGGAAAAAAATCCATTTGAAACTATTCATTCAACTGTTCACCCATTCTCTCATTTATACTATTTATACTATAGATCTCTATGTCATTATCGTTAGATTATCAGTTACACACATTATAATACATTAAATAGGTACATGTAATCGTCATAAAATAGAATAGAATTTTACATATATATAGTCCTTATCCACATTATAACAAAAATAATTAATTGTGCTTTACTTCTTTAAAATTGAAGATTATTAAGATCACGTAATAATTGCATCTCATTGATGGATTTATTTTAGGATCTTAACTAATATCTGTTCCATTTCTCATTCCGATATCATCACAATTCTCAAGGTTTTGGTAATTTCCATTTATTTGACATATACTCCCTCCGTCCCACGTAAATGTGGACTAACTTTTTGGATGTGAGAATTAAGAAAAAGTGATGTAAGAAAGAGAAAAAGTTAAATATTGTGAGTATGAAAAATTAAATAGGAGAGAGAATGAGTGGGAGGAATAGTGAGGAGAGAGAATGTTGTGAGTGTAAAAGTGAAGTAGGAGAGAGAATGAGTGGGTGAAATAGTGAATATTCTTTGCCATTTTGAAAAGTTTACATTCACGTGGAACGGACCAAAATAAAAATAAGTTTGCATTCACGTGGGACGGAGGGAGTATATAGTGTAAGAACATGGATTAATATGACATATAAATACTTAATAAAATAATGATCAATATTATAATATATGGTATAAAGTATAGAACTCTAAATAATATGTAGAATTCCATAATATAAGTATACCATTAAATGATGGGCATAATGGTAATATCTTATATATCAATAGCCAGAATTCCTAAATGAAGTCACTCTGATTCCTATATAAAGGCCTATCCATCAAGCCTATGAATCACTTGTTATTACATTCTCATTCAGTCAATATTCTTCCTAAGTACTTGAAGAACAAAGAGATTAAAAGGCACTCATCATTTAGAAGATCTACTCTTCCTAAATCAAAGGCTATCTTTATATCTTCATCAAGAACAAGATTAAGAACGAACATGGAATCACAAGGTAATTACACGCTTCCGTCTTCTTCTTCTTCTCTTCTTAATCTAGTGATGAGTCGGTTCATGTTTAATGGATCGTAATTGTTCCAACAATTGGTATCAGAGCCTGCTCATATACTAGATTGAGTTTGAATTTCTTATAAAGTCTTGTGCTTTAATTTGTTTTTAAATCCATGTATAATTACACTTAGTTTTGTTCTTGTACATAATACTCATTTTGTCTAAGAGTATTATGTTCATAACTTCTTTCTATTTCTGAAATTTTGGTTTTACTCAAAAGGCTTTCAATGTAAGATTATCCCATTTTTGAACATAGCCACCATCCTTGGATGCGTTGTGAGTTTGTTCATATGCATAGCCACGCATTTTTTAAATGTGTTGTGAGTATGCGGATCTACTTACTTTGATTGAAAATTGAGTCACCATTAAATTAAGAATGGTAAAATCAAACTTAAGAGACATGATGGTTCAAGCAAGATTATCCCATTTGCATAGCCAACATTGTATGATGTATGGAGTGTGCAAATCTAGATCTACTTGTTTGACCATTTTAATTAAAGTACAAGATTATCCCATTGACACAACAGAGCGTTTTATGTCGCACAATCGTGTTGGATCTACTTGTATATTCATGTCTTAGTTAAGCATTAATTTTGCTTGACATTCGTGTTTGTATTAAAATTTAATTTCTGAAAAAAAAAAAAAAAAAAAAAGCAATAGAATCTGATTGCATTTAGTAGTAAAACAATTGGATCAGTTCGGACCATGGCTGTTCATAATATAGTGGCTTTTAAATTAAGTGACTTTTATATTACTCCATATCCATATGTTCCGTACGTGTCTGTTCATGTGATTCTTAATTGTTTATTCCACCTATTGGTATGGACCGTGGGTGTAAAAGGTATAATTGGTGACTTTTTACTTCACGGCTGTTCATAAAAAAAAAAAAAAAAATGGAGTATAATGGTGATTTTTCGTTGCCCAAAAATTTTGATAATTTATTAATAAATTATAATGTCTGGATACCGTCGCGCTTGGTGGTTCTTGGAGTTATTAAACTTTAAGAATGGACGGGTAGAACAAAAGGATATTGTCTTTTATTAATAAATTTCGTTTGTTTCTTTACCATTTACCTTAAAGTCTTAAGTGCCCTAAAGAATGATTAATTATATGCTTAAACAAATTTATTCATTGTTTAAATAATATTGTTGCCAAAGCAATTTACGTTATTTAAATACAAATTTGTTAAAGTGATGAATGTAAATATTGATATGTGATAACATGTTTGTTTCCCAAAGGAGACCTTGTTATTGACTAAGTGTTTACATTCATGGGGTAATAATTGAACTAAACTTTTGGTCATTTTAAATGCTGTGAACCATCCCAAAGGAAGGCGGGTGTTTAAAATGAATTGTTTATATTCTTTATTACCGGGAAACAAGTACCTTAAGCTTTAGGACATTTTCTATACTTGAACCGGCCCAAAGGAAGGCAAGTATTTAAAGTGTATTGTTTAAAGCTATTTGTTTACCCTAAGATAAATCAAATTATGAGTCAATTCGCAATCCAAAGATTAGTCTTGATGTCATATTGATTATCTTTTATTATGATGGAATTCATCTTGATATAATTAATCATTGTGTAGTTTCTTATATATGTTTTGTTTCATTCTTTTGTTCTCTTCATTCAGATTTGATCAGTGCTTCATCTGTTACTACTGCCTTAAACTCAATTCCTTTGCTAACTGGGACAAACTTTAAAACTTGGAAAAACAAGATTATTATGGTCTTAGGATGTTTGGACCTTGACCTCGCATTAAGAGAACAAGCTCCTGCCCCTCTAACTGATAAAAGCACTGCGGAAGACCGCTTAAAGTTCAGAGAGGTGGAAGCGTTCTAATCGCGTCGCCCTAAGCATAATTAAGAATGCGATCCGGAGACATTTCGAACAAGTGTCTCCGAGGATGTTGGTGCAAAAGGTTTCCTAGATGCCACTAGAACAACGCTTTGCAAAAAAGCGATAAATCGGAAACAAGTGCTACCTTGAGGAAGCTTGTTTCCATGAGGTATAAGGGCACCGGAAACCTAAGGGAATACATAATGGAAATGTTTCATCTATCAACAAAATTAAAAGCACTCAAGTTGGACTTGTCGGAAGACTTGCTTGTGCATTTGGCTTTAATTTCTCTTCCTTCGCAATTTGGTCATTTTGAAACGACCTATAATTGTCAAAAGGACAAGTGGAATATTAATGAATTAATTTCACATGTCACGGAGGAAGAAGATAGGTTGAAACACACCAAACCCGAAAGTGCACATTATGCATCTACCTCTTCTCGTGGGATTAAGAGAAAAGGTAAGGAGATTGCGGTTGCATCAAAGAAGCCTAAGGGATCATCAAATGATCAAAAGGTGAAAAAGTGCTTCTTTTGCAAGGACCCCACTCACATGAAGCCCGACTGCCCTAAGTATCGCCAATGGCGAATTAAGAAAGGTATGTCATTTAGCTTTGTTTGTACTGAAGCTAACTTAGTTTCAATTCCTTCGTATACATGGTGGTTAGACTCCGGTGCAACTACTCACATAAGTTCATGTATGCAGGGTTGCCTGAACTACCGAACGCCCAATGAAGGTGAAAGATTCATCTACATGGGAGCTGGAAAGCCGGTAGAAGTGGAGGGCATAGGGACTTTTAGATTATCTCTTAGTACCGGATATTATTTAGTTTTGAATAATGTTTTTATTATTCCATCTTTTAGACGGAATTTGATTTCCGTCACTACATTAGATCGGGAAGGTTATTCCTGTATCTTTGGCAATAATAAATGCAATTTATATTTTGATTCAAAACTTTTTGGTACTAGCTCTTTGTCTTACATTGATAATCTATATTTACTTGACACAGTCAATTCATTAAATGAGTCCCATAATAATGAAACTAACTCTCGAGGCATAAAACGAAAGTTTTCAAGTAAAAACTCTTATACCTTGTGGCATAGGCGTTTGGGTCATATCTCCAAAAGGAGAATTGACAAGCTTGTTTCCGAGGGAATATTACATAAGCTTGATACTCCGGAAAATAACTTTTGTATTGAATGCCTTAAGGGAAAATTTACAAATAGTACAAACAAAAATGAATCCTTGAGAGCTACAAAAGTCTTAGAACTAATTCATACGGACATATGTGGACCGTTCCCTACCCCTTCATGGAACGGACAAACATATTTTATTACGTTCATAGATGACTTCTCTCGTTATGGATACATTTATTTACTTCATGAAAAGTCTCAATCATTGGACGTTTTCAAGTCTTTTAAAGCCGAAGTTGAAAATCAACTTGAAAAGACTATTAAGAACGTTAGATCCGATCGTGGTGGTGAATACTACGGTCGGAATGACGGTTCGGAGAACAACGTCCGGGTCACTTTTGCTCGCTATTTGGAAGAGTGTGGGATTGTCCCTCACTACACCATGCCGGGACACCTAGCATGAATGGTGTAGCCGAGAGACGTAATAGAACCCTTAAGGATATGGTAAAGTATGGTTTCTTGTACTTCTTTACCTCACTCATTATGGGGCGATGCTTTGAAAACCGCAACCTACCTACTTAATAGAGCTCCTTCAAAAGCTACTACAAAACCCCTTATGAATTATGGACCGGTAAGAAACCGTCCCTTAATCATCTTCATGTTTGGGGTTGTCCGGCCAAAGCTAGGCCTTATAGACCTAACGAAGGAAAGTTGGACGCTAAGGCAGGTTAGTAGTTATTTTGTAGGGTATTCTCAAAGATCTAGGGGATATAAATTCTATGACCCAAAAACTAGAACCTTTTTCGAGACGGGAAATGCTAGGTTTTTTGAGGATGTTGAATTTAGAGGGGAAAATTTGAATAGTAATTTTGAATTTGAAGAAATAGAAGAGGAATTCGTTTCTATACCTCTTCCTATAGTTCCTATCGAAAATCAAGCAGTTGTGCCTGAAATTCGACAAGAACATAATATTCAAAATGAAGTTAATTCTCCTATTAATGAACAACATGAAAATGTTGATGAGGAAATTCAACACCCTCAAAATCAAGAAGAACCGTTGCCATTAAGAAGATCTAATAGAGCAAGAAGGAGTGCTATACCAGATTATTATGATGTGTATCTTGCCGAGAATGAGGAACCGTTAGGTTTAGTGGGAGATGAGCCAATCACCTTCCATGAAGCCATTAGTGGTCCAAATTCTCGTAAGTGGATTGATGCCATAAATGAAGAGTTAAAATCCATGAATGACAATAACGTTTGGGATCTTGTCCCATTACCTAAGAATGTGAAACCCATCGGATGTAAATGGATCTTTAAGACCAAAAGGGATTCACAAGGTAATGTGGAAAGACATAAGGCTCGTCTTGTCGCTAAAGGATTTACTCAAAAAGAAGGCATTGATTACAAAGAAACATTTCTCACCGGTATCCTCTAAAAATGCTTTTAGAATCATTATGGCTTTAGTGGCACATTTTGACCTTGAGCTTCATCAAATGGATGTAAAGACGACTTTTCTCAATGGCGACATTGAGGAAACTATCTATATGAAGAAACCGAAATGGTGTCGATTCGGATCAAACTAGTCAACTAGTTTGTAAACTTAAGAAATCCATTTATGGGCTCAAGAAGCATCTCGTCAATGGTACTTAAAATTCAACCAAGTTATTCTTTCATTTGGCTTTGAAATGAATCTTGGTGAAGATTGTGTATACCATAAGTTCGGTGGGAGTAGGTTTTATATTTTTGGTCTTATATGTGGATGACATTTTGCTTGCTAGTAATGATAAGGACCTTCTTAAGGAAACCAAGAAATTTCTCTCAAACAAATTTGAGATGAAAGATCTTGGAGAAGCTTCTTTTGTATTAGGAATCCAAATACATCGTGATCGCTCACGAGGTATGTTAGGATTATCACAAAAGAGCTATATAGAGAAGGTATTACAAAGGTTTAGCATGGAAAATTGTAAACCACATGACACCCTGACGTCTCTAAGGGAGATAAGTTCGGTTTAAATCAATGTCCTAAAAATAATCTTGAATCCAAGTATATGAAAAATATCCCTTACGCATCGGTAGGAAGCCTAATGTATGCTCAAGTACGTACTCGCCCAGATCTTGCCTTTATTGTTGGCATGCTTGGACGATATCAAAGCAATCCGGGAAGAGAACATTGGGTCGCAGCCAAAAGAGTGATGAGATACTTACAAAACACGAAGAACTACATGCTTACATATACAAAGTCGGATCATCTTGAGATCATTGGTTTTTCCGATTCGACTTTCTTTGCTGGATGCCAAGATAGTCGCAAATCGACATCGGGTTATGTCTTCACTTTGGCCGGTGGAGCGATATCTTGGAGAAGTGCCAAGCAAACATTAGTTACTACTTCCACCATGGAAGCCGAATTTGTTGCTTGCTACGAGGCATCCAATCAAGCTATATGGCTGCGAAAATTCATAGAAGGAGCTGCGCGAATTGTCAAAGGTGTTGAAAGACCGCTTAAGTTATATTGTGACAATCGGGACGCGGTATTGTACTCCAACAACAACAAGAGTTCATCTAAATCTAAGCATATAGATATTAAGTTTCTTGTTGTGAGAGAAAGAGTACAAAATGAACAAATAGAAATAGAATTTATTGGTACAAACTCCATGTTAAGCGGATCCATTTACTAGGGCGTTATCTCCTTTAGTATTTCACGAGCATGTTGCTCATATGGGTGTAATGACTTTTGATAATGCCTAAATCGGTGGGAGTTTTAAATGTTTCTATTTCCTTGTGTTGTTTTTATTTAAATTGATCTCATTTGGTTAAAGTAGGACTAGTTGGAGAATATATATATGCATTCTTCATATATATTCATTAATTTTCCATGCTACATATCTATACTTTATCTATGTCATTTAGTTGGATATATATATGTGATTAATGTGGGTTTAGTTGCGAATCAATTACAACGAATGCCCCTTTAGTCCTTATACTTATATGACTAATGGACGGGATTGTTTTCGAATGACAACAAAGTGCACATAAGGGTTGTCATTTGTGTTATAAATATGATTGAAGAAATTTATTAAGTGAAGGTATATGTTATAATAATCCAAGTGGGAGATTGTAAGAACATGGATTAATATGACATATAAATACTTAATAAAATAATGATCAATATTATAATATATGGTATAAAGTATAGAACTCTAAATAATATGTAGAATTCCATAATATAAGTATACCATTAAATGATGGGCATAATGGTAATATCTTATATATCAATAGGTGTAGTCCCTAAATGAAGTGCCCCTTGGATTCCTATATAAAGGCCTATCCATCAAGCCTATGAATCACTTGTTATTACATTCTCATTCAGTCAATATTATTCCTAAGTACTTGAAGAACAAAGAGATTAAAAGGCACTCATCATTTAGAAGATCTACTCTTCCTAAATCAAAGGCTATCTTTATATCTTCATCAAGAACAAGATTAAGAACGAACATGGAATCACAAGGTAATTACACGCTTCCGTCTTCTTCTTCTTCTCTTCTTAATCTAGTGATGAGTCGGTTCATGTTTAATGGATCGTAATTGTTCCAACATATAGTCCTTATCCACATTATAACAAAAATAATTAATTGTGCTTTACTTCTTTAAAATTGAAGATTATTAAGATCACGTAATCTACTTAATAAATGTCGCTCATTCAATTATCTCTATATACCAAAATACGCTCTCGTTTCGAAATGATAATGCCACATTTTTTGTTGTCAATAAGAAAGTATTTTGAGCAATACATTTAAGCTAATTAAAAAAAAAAAAAACTTGTTAGTTTTTTAGGTTTCCGGGGAAGCTGATAGAGCGGAGGCTCGTTTGATACAAGATTTTAAATCCTAGTAATAATTTTTTTAATATTTATTAAAATAATTAAATTAATTGTCTTCACTAATATTTATTTCTCAAAGATACATATCCTTCTATCAAATCACATATATCAAAAGATCATTTCGGGATGAATAGAGAGTAAAGTGGATCTCTATCATTTCTAATATTAGAAAACAATTATAATGCAATTTTTATAAAGCAATGTTGTTAATTATATGACGATATACATGTCATATATTTAGTAAAAGTTATGTTCTTAAAAATTTACAAGATGTTATGATAATCTGAGGCAAATGTTTTCTTGCTTATATATAGTTTACTCCATATTTCAATTAAAAATGTTTCACTTTATTCTGTATTGATTGGTTAAATGAAGCTTTCAGTTTGCTAATTAACATTCTAATTAATGAGGGAAAATGACAATGTTTTTGGTATATCACTTACAGAGAAGAACCCAGTTCAAGAGAATCGAAAAATTAGAGATGGACGGAGTCTGAAATGGAGGCTGGTGGCGGCAGTTAGAAACGAGAACCCTAAAAATCGAGACGGATTCGAGGATTCCGTCTACATGTGATTTACTATTAGAAGACGGGTTCGATTCCGTCTCAAGGTAGAGACGGAATCTGAGATCATCTCCAGTTTGAAGGAATCAACGTTCGTCTCTATATTTAGAGACGAAATACGATTCACCGTCTCTAATTTATGAGGACGGATTCGATTCCGCCATCTACAAAAAGCGAATTTTAGAGCGGGTATTTATCTGCAATACCTCTAAAATAGTAGAGCGGTCGAGAATCCGGCGAATTATTTCTCGCTAAGAATTAGAGACGATTCGAGAATCCTGTCTCTAAACGTTAGGAAACGAGATTATTTAACCGAAGTAGTCCTCTAATTTGAAACAAATTTTTGAATGTGTCTCTAAGAGACCCAAGGCAATTTGAATATGCAGTCTCTAAATTTGACTTTTTCTTCTATATACTTTCTTATCTTGTTTAGTTTTTTTCGATATCTTTTTTTTTACTCATAATTTTTTTCTAAAAAACCCTTCAATTAACGAAAATTTAAAATATTGTTTTGTCAATAATAATCTTTTTTAAAAAATAAAAAATAAATATAAGTGATCGAGTCCTCATCTTTTTGATTTTTTTCTATATACATTTCATTTGTTTAGTTTTTTACTTTGTCTTTGTTTTATCGGAATAACCCATTGTCTAAAAAAAAAACCACTAATTAACATGGAAGGGCTAAAATATTGTTTTACGCTCTAGTTCAATAAATTATTTTTTTTCGACTTTTAAAAAAAAAATAAAAAATAAATATAGGGTAGTCAACGTCCCTCTTTTACTAATTTCTTCTATATACTTTCATTTGTTCGTCTTAATTTTTTTCTAATCTCAATTTTTTATACTAACTTTTTCTAAAAAAATCACTAATTAACAAAGGCCTAAATTTTTTTCTAGTCAATAAAATTTTGTTAAAAAAATAAAAAATAAATATAGGGTAGTCCGTCCCTCTTTTTGACTTTTCTTCTATATACTTTAGCATTTGTTTAAGTTTTTTTCTAGTACTTTTTTTATATAACTTTTTAAAAAGCTGAATTCTGAATGCCAACTAGGCTAAAATATTGTTTTATAAGTCATAGAAATGGGCAAATTAAAATAAATTTATTATTTAGATCATTAATTAAGAGTGTTTGTCAGAAAAATCCTCTGATCACTTTTCTTCTAAAGGTGTCAAGAAATGAGATTAGAATAAATTTATTATTTAAATCACTTTTTTAAAAAGTCTATACTTAATCTATCATTGTAAAATTATATATTTACAACAAAGAATTAAATATTAATATTTAAAATTATTCACAATATTAATAATTTAAAAAAGTTAGATTGTTCTTATAAAATTCATTTGTGTAATTTTATTTTATCTTATAAATGAATTAAAATTAAAAATGTTACGATGTAACAAAGGTTGTTACGTACACCATGTATGGCCTCAAAAAAGCTAGAACCGTTTAAGAATTTTTTTTAACTATTTTGAATATATATATTTGTAAATTATTATTATTTTAAGGAAAGCTACGATTATATGATTTTATGAAATATCATCTATAATGTCTATTAAAAAATTGTTTAAATAATCGATAGTCGAGATATTTGTATTCATATTTTCTCTAGCGTATACTAGACATTCCTTACATACCCAATTCCAAACTTCAATGGATAGTGTTTGATTTACCTAGTCTACGTCGTGAATTTGGAGGAGAATCATAGAAGATATGACCTTTGAATTCGATTTAAAGTTAGAAGTAGACAAAGTGATATTTCGTAATTCATATAATCGCATTTCGGACGTGGATAGAAGTCAAAACCCTAATAAATTAAATAATGGCACTGTTTGTAACAATTTATTTTGAATGGTAAAACCATAATTACATCTGAAAACACTTAATCATATTATGAAATCAAATAATTATTAACATCCCACTTTGTTTCATCCGTCGATCGGGATTCGATATATAGATCTAATGCATGGCCGGTTTATTTGTATGACCGCACTTCCATTTACATTTTCCGGGAATCAAAATAATCACACCCGAGTTCATAAGAGGTCAAGGAGTTTATCAATTTGCTACAAAAAAATTATGGTGATAAATAAGGTAGCCATAATACCAATTTTCGATCTAGTGACATCAATAACATCATTATGTACATGTTTGGACGATACCACGAATTGATAAAATTTAGCTTTTGAGGAATATATCGTAAAGATAGTTTTAAAAAGCACTTTAAATATTATGTACATGAATAACTTAAAATAAATAAAATATAGAACCATGAAATGTTTTTGATGACACTAAAATCTCAAAAAGAAGAAGAATGCTAGATATTGAGATCAAGCTTTACGAGCCGTGCATTTTGAGGAACATAAAGGCCGATGCAATGAGACATTTAAAATCGTATCATTTAGATGAAATTAATGTTGTCAAAAAGAATAAGCGTTACAAACTTTATGAAGACAAGACTGGGACAATGTATCATCTTTGCATTCCACTATTAATGCACATAAAGATTGATACTCTCAAAGTGACCATCTGAATTTTAAGAAAGTCATAATTAGATATAAAGCTCATGATGTCTTTTGAATGTAACAAAAAATTAAAAAAAAATAAAACATCTTCCGCTTCTTGATTTCGAGATCGGGCAATGCACATTCCTTAAATCCACCGACTTAATGTAAGATCGTGAAGAGCGCAATTTCCATCAATGGATGGCTGGACGGAAACACTTTGTAAGACTTATCCCGACTTTAAATGGTGATAGTAAGAATAAGGCCTAAGCATCAACCCGCATGAAATCAACGGATTGGCAGGTATACCATTGTCACGAGACGGTACTTCCTTGAAGCCATTCATAAATAATGGATATGATAGCACGAGTAGATTCCTGTCGGGTATTCATGTCATACCTAATTCATTAACTTATCAATAACATGAACCCGAATCTAAGACGAAGAAACATTTGAAAAATTATCTCAAACGGTAGAAAGATCTTCAAGATTTCACCGAAGTCATGATGGGACAAGAAGATTTTTGATAATGCAAAAGTTCCTGAGCACCACTTTAAAGTTTCCGTAATTATTGTTAGGCCGAAACATAAAGATTCAACACTTCTGGGAAAACCATGTCAGTTCGATTTCCATAGACAAGTTTATTCCGCAAGAATAGGGAGGATATACCATTTTAAGAAACTGCGTTTAAAAATCAAATAATGAAACATGATTTTGCTCCCGATTCGCTAATTTGAGCGATGTGAGGAAACTATACGAAAATGCTGATCTGTCTGCTCCGATCCTGGGGAAAAATTTTAAGAGCAAAATACATTTGTTACCATTGTCCTCAAATATTAATTAGTTTATTATTATATTGTTTCATTTATCAAAAGATTAAATCACATGGTTATTTTGTCGGAGTTGTAATCTAATAAACCGAATAACACAAGCTTACGATCAAAATCTTTGCCTTAAAATTACAATTTAATGAAATAAAATGGTACCCTTTAATAAAATATTCTAATTTGGAATATTATTATTAATTAAATCATTATTATCGGGGTATAAATGTTGATTACAATTTTATATTAAATTAAATTACTCAATTCGATAATTGAACAACACCCGGAATATCATTTCTCATTTATTAAATATTGGACTTCCGAAATTATGAATGCTATTACTTGATATTAGGCATCAGCATTCACTGACTGGAAAATTTTGGGAGCACTTAACATAGAAGCCATGTAAATAGGTAGATTAAGCTCAATAGTCAACGAATTTCAATCGCCCTTTTTCACCTTTACAATCATAAATTTCCTAATTTGATTTATTGTATTCCCTAATTTGATTTATTTTCTGATGTATCTCCATCAACATAAATGTTGATGAAAACATCTCACTGCACAGACATGATGATGCTATGTAGTCACTAATGTTAAATAGGATACCAAATTTTACACATTAGCAAACATGCTGACAATTTCGTCATATATTTTAACGTTGTTAGGACGTTTCAACGTATATTGAATTAAATGTAAAAAAATGGAGATAGTAAATATTATTAAAATGTCATTAACTAAAAGGTAATTGCAAATATTTGAAAGGGGATATTTATATCATTCACCCATAAATTTCAGTTCTGTAATTTCATTTTCTTTATAATTGTAATTTTGCCAACCGCTTTAAAAATATATATATCAAATGTTGAATAATTAGCTATAGTGCAATAATATGGGCAGAAAATTTCAATATATGGTTAGAATACCAAAAGATAGATTCTCATTTTCAAGCCTTCAAAGGTATGTACCTAAAACAACATTAATAAATTAGTATTAGATTACCTTTTGTATATAGCAATTATTGAACTGGAGCGCTGTACAATTTATGTTGTTAATTTGTTGTAATATAAGATGAATGTTTCCTTTTTATTTTTATTTTCGTTTAGGACGTTTGGTTACTGTCTTATGCTCCATTTGTATTAGAAAATGGATTTTTCAAATTTGTTTTCATTTTTCGATATTTGTTAAATTGATTAGAATCTTGGATATCATGAGACGGTAAATGCTTTTCGAAAATCATCAAATTTAACTTTCTTTAAATTTACACGGCCCGAATATTCTTTCCATTTTAGAATATGTTTCATACCAATAGAACATCAACCACCGCATACCTCATACCTCATAAAAATTATTTATATTAAATTAAATTTTACAAATGAAAATATTTTTCGGAATAAGAAAAATTTACATGTTTATCTCATTTTTCGGAAAACGTATTCGAATAAGGTTTTTAAAAAAATTATCATTTTTCGAAAATATTTTAAAGAACAACAAATTTGAATTTTTTAACATCTCCCAATCACCACCACCACCATACATCGGGTAAAAACATTCTTAAATTTATTTTTAAAACTCCCACTCCCACCATCACCACCACCTTAAGGTTAAAAATATACTTTTTTATTTATTTTAAAATTATATTTAAATGGTTACGCCCAACACTCAAGTAAAATTTTTTATTCATATTAAAAAATTCAATTTGCCAACCTGCACAAGGAATACACCACCCCATTAATCTAAACCACCCTACTACGATATCTTCAATTTATAATCCAATTCTGTATTAAAATCTTTTCTTTGATGACCATCATTTAGAAGTTTTATCGTAATCTAAATTTTAACCAATTCGAATAACCATCGTTAATTATTATTTTTTTATTTTCCTTCAAATTCCTGACTCGTTAAATTTAATTTAACTCGTAACAAGATTATAACCTGTAGGCGTGCGCCTTCAACTTCCATCAAAATGGGCGTACACCGCAGGGAGGTAATCAGGTGCGCCGGGAGTATCGATTTCCGAACCGCCCGTTGCGAGGAAAACATTTGGGCTTTGGTTGGAGCTCTAGGCACTTTTGACTATCAAACAAGCCGTGAAAAAATGACAAAAATAAGGTGGCAACGTGAGGCTATTATTAGTAAACCCTATCCCGCTTCATAATTCTAGTTTCGGACCTCTCCTCATTCTCTCTCTACAATTGACCCACCAAATCACAAATCCACCATCTATCCATTTTAAACAATCTTCTAAGGTTATTCGGTTTCAAGTAAGATTTTTCATCGAACCAATAGTGTATGATCTTAAGTATGGGTTGTTTTACCGCTAAATGCGTCATATAAAGAAAGCAATATGATTTTATTTACGTTTGGACATGTATCCATTATATGAAAAATGCTTGCAAGGTGTTATTATGTAAAATCACCACTACAAGCGTATATTTCGCCATTCCTTTATATGTACCATAATTTGTGTTTCAATCATCAATGATTGTTTATTATTTCTACCAATATTTCAATTTACGAAAAATCATTTATTACCATTACGTATCATGGTGTCTTCCATCGTAAGACAAACGTCATTCTCCTCGTATATTCAATGTATCAATTTTTTTTATGCCGTTAACAATGATTTTCATGTTCAATGGCAAAACACTTGGCCAATCAATTGGGTCTATACTTATCAATCAAGACAACGATGACTATGTATGTCAATATTTTTCCATTTATTTTCTTTCAAGATTTTGAGAGGTAATCTCCTAATTTTACCTCAAATTATTTACGTTACCTAATGAAGCCAATTTTGATTTTCAAACGACATTCTTAAATTTGATAGCTTAGTTTAATTCCACCCGAACTTGATTTAGACATTAATATACATTCATGATTGCTCTACGTTCAATTATTTGTTTATCATGAACGGTATAAATCTTTTCGAATAGCTTTTGGGTAGACTCATCAAACTTGGTGCCACAATTGATAAGAAAATTAAATGCTTACTTTTACATTAATCTAAATTCTAATATTTATCAAGTGATATATTGGGCCATGGATATTATATATTCATCAAGTGTTAGGGCCGAGCATTATCTTCCTCGTATGCCGAGGAACATTTACCTTGACCTTATGTCGCCATTCTTGGGCCGGCTTTGTCTCAATTACCGAGGATAGAAAAGTCCTTTGCTCGGCATGTCACCAATTACCGCAGGAAACAAAAGTATTCTCCCGGCATAATTTTCATGTCGGCCATTCATCAAGTGACGAGGAAACAAAGTCGTTCTCCTCGGCTAATTTGCCCAAAGGCCGAGGAAAAATCATTTACCTTCCTCGGCGTTCCGGCTAGCGATTACAATCCTCCTTCAACAAGGATTATACGGTTGTAACCCAATCGGGATTGCAATTACCAATATCAATTCAAGTCAAATAAGGAGTCCTTAGATATGATCCTCTTAAGATTATATCTTATCTCTTTACAAGTTCATTCCAACATGGATTCTATCATCCATTCCTATAAATACAAGCCCCATGGCTCATTATTCGTACGTTACTTTTTACATTGGAGAAACTCTGTCAATTTGATTTCTCTAATATCAACCGTGAACTTACTCTCACGCCGGAGGGCCTTTAGCCGGATCCGCCCGGCTTAGTTTTACGTGTTTTCTCTTATTTTCGGGCCTTGCAATCGCCGGAGCATTCGACGCTTGGATTTGGGGCGATTTGACGATTTTGGCATCATCAATTGGTTCCATTGCCGGGAAATCGATTCAAACACCCATTGTTTGGCACGGAAAATCTCGCCTTTGAAGCCAATTTTCCGTTGGATTTGTTCTTTCTTGGAATTGGTAATTTTCGCTCGACGGGTTTGTTCTTGATTCGGTCGGAATTTGTAAACTTTGACCCAGGAAAATACCATTAATTCCGTTGAAGGCATTTTGGCGTTAAAAGCGAAATTTGTGGCTTGAATTCGTTTGTGTTGGGAAAATTACAATTGGCGGTTTGTTTGTGGTTAAAATTTGCCCTAATTTTGAGCCTCAAAATTGGTTCTAGTGAAATTGTGATTTTTGGAAAATTTTGCATTTAATAATCTGTTTGTGATTCGTAATGGACGGACAATTCACAAGTGTTACGGTGAGGATCCCACCCCAGTGAATGGGGGAAACAGGAGCCAGGAGCCAGCTGCCTCCTCCTCCTCCTCTACACCTCAAGCCGATGCACCATTCCTCTCCCACTGCCGCGGCTGCCGTTCCGAGGATTGAGGCAAATGCCGAGGAGAGGGAAATGATGACCTTCCTCGTCCTACTCGTACTCGTGGGAAGCAAGCGGGAAGGAAGAAAACAAAGAATGCGCGGCAGAGTCAAGCGGGAGGATCTCGGCTTGGGTTGGCCAGAGCGCTCTTTGTTACACAAGCAAATGGAGACTTTGCAAGGATGTATGAGACACGAAGTTGCTCTGTTGCAAATGGACCCCGAGATCATTCCATGGCTCCACTGTCATTGTACCATCAATGGGCCCGCCTTTGAGAAAGGAACGGGGAGAGCATTCAGGGCTCCTCCCACGAATGCTGGCGAGCTACAGCTTTGCCCGGCTCCAGGGGATTCTCCTCAATCCTCAGCGTAACGGTAAAAGCATAAGAGACTGTGGTGATCGACTTTGAGAAGCCGATAACTCCTAGGGAAGAGGAAGTGAACTCCCAAGGACCTAAGAAGCAGAGGCTCGGCTTGAATAGGCGCCTATCACACTGCTCGCCTCATCATGACAGCGCCCTAGGCGTCCAGCGTCTCCTCGAGCTCGTCGGCGAGATTCTCCCTCGTCCTCGTCATTCGGGATCCTAAATCGTCCCTCGTCGCCGGACTACTCTAATGCGTCCCTCGGCATCGGGAATTTGCTAGGCCCGAGGACCCGAGCCACCTACGGGATGATACTTGGCGCCTGAGACACGGAACGAGACGTGATAGGGCCCCCTCCCAAACGTGATGGTCGCACGACATGAAGAAAAGCATAGTAGGGTGAATGATCGCCCCCAAAGAAAAGAATCCGATCGAAGCTCCCAATGAAGCACTTTCCTTCAGCGGTGAGAAGGAAATAGAAACAAAGCAATGGGAGGAGCTGTGGAAACGAAAATTTGGATGATATGGAGAGGGGAAAGAAGTATAATGACGATGATTATGATTGGGCCGCTTCACGTCAGATTTCCTTGAGGATAAGCTATGCAGCTCTCCATCCTAACCTCAGAAGCTCCCAAATTTCGAGAAATATAGCAGACGGAACAGCTGCTTGAGGACCGTATGCGAAAGTTTTGAACAAACCATGCAGATCTCACTCACAGCTGGCTTGATGACTTGCTCTGCCAAAAGCTTTCGCGAGCACCTTTTAGGAACGACTTTGACGCTGGTTAGTGAGGCTTAAGAAAGGTTGCATCGATTCTTTGGAGGAGGCGTAGGGAAGAATGTTCTTTAGATCGCTACTTGCCACGAGTGCAGGAGAAGAAGGAAGATGAGATCTAACAGAAGCTTGGCCGTGACATTGAGCGAGGGAAGGGAGAGACCGCGTACTTAGGCTACTACTGATAGGGATTCAGAAAGATGGCTGGGACCAAGTCGGAAGAAAGCCTTGCGATAGGGAGGTCATAGATTTGCTTCAACTACGGGTTAAAATCTGGCCCACCTCATTTATGAACTCTCGGCCAGAACCCGGAGCTCCAGGCCGAATTATCACGAAAGTGGCTTATGCCATTTCCATGGGCGAGGGACAAGAGACAAAGAGAAAGGGGTGCTTGACAAAACGGAACTTTGAAGCGACTAACTCCGACCAAAGGAATGGCAATGGGAGCGGCGAGAAAGGAAAGAATAAAACCGGAAGCTGCTTGAAAGGCTGGAGTTCGCCCCTCTTCTAAGCCCGTCTCAAATCAATGCCGAGATGGTGAACCTTCCCCTCCACCTCGTCTAGGCGGTATTGGCGATAACCCCGAAAGTATCCGCATGACAAGAACGAAATGTTTACGCGATTTTCCACAAGGACGAACGGGCACGCCCGCGATGGTTCTTTGGGCCGCTTAAGAAAGATAATCAAACAATGGGTTGTGAGGGAAAGTTAGACCGTTATGTCATGAAGAAAGATGGCAAGCGCGGAAGCAAGAGGAGAGTGAAGATGACTCCAAGAGTGAGGATGAAGATAGAAGGCCTCACTGGGCTAAACTACATGTGATCCGTGAAGAGGTGACCTCCACCGGAAAACTAAGGGATCGGATCCATGAGCTAAGCAAAGTATACCATGTCCTGCTTGGATCCATAAAGCCAGAGAAGAAATCATTAGTTTTTCTCCGAATGAGTTGGCGGGAAGTCGAGCGGCTCGTGAGCAACCATTGGTCATCGAGGTCGAATTGACAATGTTGAATCCGAAAGACTTCTTGTTGGCAGGGGCCTCCGTGACATCTTGTACTATTCGGCCTTCCAACAAATGGGATTGAAAGACACTTCGCTAGAGCCCATATCATGGAAGGCTTGAAGGATTCACCAACCATAAGGTTGGAGAAAGGAAGCTGTAGGCTGGAACTCGAAGTCGGCGATCATCCCTTAGATCCAAGCTCTTGTCACTTTTATAGTCATGGATTTGACTAGTGACTATCATGCGATTATCGGCATTCCAAGTCAAGCCAAACTTGGGATGGTAGCCTCCCTTCCTCACCAGAGTTAAATTTCCCACTCGTGCTTTGGCATAGGATGCGTGAGGGCAACCCCCAAAGATTTCTTGGAACATGTTGTCAAGAGCGGAAAAAGTCAAAAGCGTGGAGATAGATACGCAGGGAGAACATCAAGATCACCAAATCACGGAAGACCACGGAAACTAGCTCTAGAATGAACTATAGTGAAGTATGGGAAAGTGAGGAAGAGGAACCTATGGTCCTAGAAATTGTGGATGACCAAGGCGTAACTCTACCCGGCTGGAAGAAGAGCCTATGGTCCTAGAAAGCTGCGGATGACGAGGCATAGTTCTACCCATCTCAGGAAGACCCCATTCTCGTCAGTGACCGAACTCGGGGGCGAACCATGACTCGGGGAAGAACGATCTTCCGGACATCGATAAACTTATGCGGGAAGAAGGCCTCAGTGTAAGCGACAATGAAGGGAGGAGAATCGGAGAGATCATCATGAATCCACGGAATTTCGAGACGGACCGAAATGAAGCTTGTAGATGAGCTAGAAGAGGTAGTCATTAATCAGACTATCCTGAACAAAAAATCAAGCTAGGAGGCCGGCTATCACGGGAAGAGAAAGAAAGAATCATATCCCTCTTGAAAAAGCAGTCTCGACGTCTTTGCTTGGAGAGTCGAAGACATGAGGGGGATCAATGAGGGGAAGTAGCCCTCCAGCGCTTAGAAGTTGATCCTTTAGCGAAGACCATCTCCAGGACGAGGAGAAATTTTGCAAGAGACAAGGAGGAAGCTATAAAGGAGGAGGTGCGAAGTTACTCGGCGCCGGAATAATTCGCGAAGTCAAATACCAGTTTGGTTGGCTAATGTTGTTATGGTGAAGAAACAAAATGGGAAATGGCGCGTGTGCATGGAGCTTTCTTGATCTAAGCAAAGCACGCCCCAGGGACGACTATCCTCTCCCCAGGAATCGACAAGTTAGTGGACTCCATTTACGGACACTGACTCTCGGCTTCTTAGATGCCTACTCGGCTATCATCGAGATAAAAATGGCGAAAGAAGACATCGAGAGGCGCCTTTCAAACACTGTGGGGAATTTACGCTACATCATGATGCCTTTTGGGCTCAAGAATCTTGGTGCCACTTACCAACGGATGGTAAATCAAGTTTTTGCAAGTCGAGATAGGTAGAAACATGAGGCTTATATTGATGACATGGTCATAAAGACCAAGGAAAGCGACACGTTCTACGACTAGAAGAGACCATTCTGACCTCAGGAGGCAGCAACATGAAGGCGAATCAGCAAGTGCGTGTTCGGAGTTCTTTGCGAGGAAAATTTGCAGGCTTCATGGTTTCCCAAAGGGGATTGAAGCAAACCCGAGAAAAGATCAAGGCGCTCATTGACATGAAGGAACCTACCACCATCGAAGAGGTCCAGACTTAATGGAAGAATTGCGACCCTTGGAAGATTCATCGCCAAGTCCGCCGAAAAGTCCTTGCCTTTCTTCAAGGTATTGAAAGAGGTACCAGGGAAGCTTCTCACTGGACTCCTGAATGCTCGGAAGCATTCCTCCGGTTGAAAAGGAGTACTTGGGTTCCCCTCCGCTTGCTTAGCCTTGATCTAATGACCTCACAGGTGAGATGCTTTATATGTCCTTCCCTAGGCCGCCTTTGATCCCACTGGTTGGCCCCCATCTGCATTGTCTTGTGATTCCCGAGAAAGGATGAAGGAATTCGAAGCCGATCTATTATGTCTCAAAGGCCTGTCCCAGATGTGGAAAGCGAGATATTTTCAATGCATGGAGAAGATAGCATACGCCCTAGTCATTTGCCTCAAGGAAGGCTGCGTGCGTATTTTTACTGCACACGCCATCATCGTCTACACCAACGAACCATTGAAGAAAATCGCTTCACAAGGATTGGACGGCTTTCAGGACCAATCTCCTTAATGGTGAGTCAATCGCTCTAACGGAGTTTGATATCACTTACCAACCGAGGAAGACCCTCTAGCAGCGACCTTTGGTTGACTTCGTAGTCGGAAGGCGCCTTTATGGGTGAGCATCTCCCCACCTCCCGGAAGCAAGCAGCCGGAGGAGAAAGACTCTCCCGATTGAACTCCCATCCAATTTGTTGGATCCTGTAATACGGACGGATCGGCTACGAAGGAAAGAAGCGGAGGCTGGAGGTAGTACTTCAAACGAAGCCCGAGAAGGAGAATATACTATACGAGATGCCCATCAGCTTCGGGTTTTCACCGCACTCCTAACAACCAAGGCGGAATACGAGAGCTCTGCATGTTTGGCATTGAGTTGGCCTCAGCCCATGGAGACAGCTAAGGTGTTTGCTGCTTTCTCTGACTCCCGGCTTGTTGTCAAACAAGTGAAAAAGGAGAATATAACGCTCAAGATGTCACCACTTGCCAAATATAGAGACCTGGTCTGCTTAGATATGACGAAGAAAATGGAATTTTCGAGCTCGAAGCGAATAGGAAGGGGAAAACAGACCAAGTCGCAGACGTTCTCTCCAAACTAGCCACCATGGACGTGTCTACTGCGGAGAACCCCGGCCATATGTAGTTTATGCTTGAGGAACACTGCGTACGAAAGATTACTGAAGTCGTGCCTTACGGGGCCCGAAAGGGAAAGAGAGATCTTTGGATCGATGACTACATCGAATACATTGAGAAGGAGAAACTTCCCCGAGAAGACGATGCTCGAGCCAAGCTTATCAAGAAGAGGTCTCAAGATCACCGTGGTGATGAACGGAATCCTCTACCGAAGATCTTTCATGAAGCCATAGCCCTGCTAAGAATGTGTCTATCCCAGGCTGAGAACCTCACTGGCGAAATGTAGCCCATGAAAGAGTGTTTGCGGCGGACACCGGGGGCCAGAACAGCAGACGACAAAATCATAGCGCTGAGGTTACCTGCGCCGAACCTAAGGGAAGACGCGCGTACCTATGTTCGTCAATGTGACAAATGCCGAAAGTTTCTCGACATTCCAAGGGCTACTACTGCCAGTCGAACAAACACTTGTAATACCCTCGTGGCCATTTGATATGTGGGGGATCGACCTGTTGGACCGCTTCCCACCCGCTAGTGGTAATTACGAGTACGTGATAGTAGGCCCGATTACGGTGCTCCAAGTGGATAGAAGCCCAGGCATTGGGAATATAACGGAAGAGCATGCGATGACTTTGTTCATGACAACATTTAGTGCGGATTTGGCCTTCCGCGTACAATTGTTCCTGATCGTGGCCTCCAATTCTCCACGGCATTTACAACCTGGTGGGAAAATTCAAAGTACGCCATCTGCAAAATCTTGAGTTAAGGAGACCCTGAGGCAACGGTCAAGGCTATGGCGCAACAGCCCAGTCCTATAGCCCTCGCGAGAATCTTGAAGGTCGCGAGGGTAGATGGTTGGGCGAACTTCCCACAACTTTGCATAGGGTTGTTCGCCGCAGCCACGCCGAGGCAGCCAGAGGAAACCCCATTCGCACTGCTTCGGTTAGGCTGCTTTGGCACCGGCGTGAGATCGCCGTCCCTACTGATAAAGGAACTCCCGTTATGATGAGCAAGTCAAACAAAGTCGATAGGCTCCTGGGCACTGGGCCTGATGAATGAAAAGCGACTAGGCTAGCGGATGAGGATGGTGAATTACAAACAAAGGACTGGCGTATCACGACAAGAGGGTCATGAAAAGAAGTATTTCGAAGTTGGCGATTAGGTACCAGGTCGAAACTCTGGTCGGAAGGCGAAGCAGACAAAACTCTCCCCAGTTGGGAAGGTCCCTACATCATCGCTCGAGTCATTCGAGAAGGGACCTCTGGATTAAGGACCAAGGAGAGGATGCAAGCTGTCAAACAACTACTCAGAAGTGACAACCTTAGAAAAATATTATCGTTAATCCCAGTTTATTTTGTGATAGATTAGCCCTTTATTTTACGGTTTTTATTTTCGGAATCTTTTGTTTTACGCCTTTTTGTCTTTTTAGTTGATAGGATTGCAGTTCTATGTAATCGCATTTTGATTCTACGGCAGTTTTCCAACATGCAAAGCAAATATCAACTCTTCGCACCGGCCGGAAGATGAGGACATTACCTCAGGCTCTCCGTCTGCTACGGCCAAGACCCGAGGTCCTCCTTGGCTTTGATGGCTTACACTACGGCCAAGACCCGAGGTCCTCCTTGGCTTTGATGGCTTACAACTACGGCCAGACGAGGTCCTCCTTGGCACGATGGCTTACACTACGGCAGACCAAGAGGTCCTCCTTGGCACGATGGCTTATACTACGGCCAAGACCAAGGGTCCTCCTTGGCACGATGGCTTACACTACGGCCAGACGAGGGTCCTCCTTGGCACGATGGCTTACACTACGGCCCAGACCGAGGTCCTCCTTGGCACGATGGCTTACCACTCGGCCAAGACGAGGGTCCTCCTTGGCTTACCTTACATGCCGAGGTCCACCTTGGCACGATGGCTTGAAACTTCCTCGGCCCAAATGACGATGCGAGTATAGTTAAAGCGAGGAATCCTTCCTCGGCCTAACCACTGCTCCTGAGGAACAAGGGACCTTCCTTGGATCCCACCTTCCTAAGGCTAATGCATGCCTAGCACATCAAAATATAAGCAAGATTATTGAAATAGCAAGAATCATGACAAAAGGATTTTTCATTGATATTCAAATGGAATTACAAATCCTCTTGTCTATTACAAAAAAGCGAAAAGGAAAAAGCTATCCTAAGGCTGTGAGCATCATCAAAAGGCTTTTCAAGCCCGCCGCGGCAATGGAGCCAGGAGGAGGAAGGGTCGCTTGATTAGCGCGGGCATTAGTCCGCTTCTGGGCCTCTCCTTCAACCTCTCGTCTTCCATGGCCTCGTGCTCCCCGCATCCCGGATGGCCTCCACCAAGTCTTTGATATTGCCGGATGACAGGCCGGCCTCCACACTTCCTCGCATGCCCGAGCATCCTCGGCCGCTATTAGTTCCAAGTTGCTTTTAAAAGGGAACAAGGGGGCGGAGAGCCCTAACTTCCTCGCTATATTGATCCCGCATATCAACATGGCTACTTTATTAATATCCAAGCCTGGAAGGGTCACCAGATACTACGAGCAAGGCGAAGGTATCCATCTTCAAACATTGTGGCGCTTTGCTCATCTAAGGCATCTGAAGGCCGAGCTAGCCACAACGGCATCTCAAAGCTCGCTATTCTCAAGCGTGCCACGCCTTCATTCTCCCCGGCAGAAGAGCGCCTTCCAATCCTCGCATTTGGTCTCGCCTTCCTCGGCCTTGCCTCGAAGCTCGGCCTTATCGCTAATGCTTGCCAGCCCCTCTCCTTTAGCCTGAGATTCTCCTGCCGCTTTTGCTCTTCCTCGCCCCTCTTCACCTCGGCCTCCACTTCGCCTTGGCCGCAACGAGCTCGGCATCTGCCTTCAACTCGCCCAATGTAGCCGCCTTGGCTTCACCGGTCTTCGTAGCCCCCGGCATCAACCACTGCTTTTTCTTGGGCCTCGCCAAGACATCTTCATAGCCGCAATGCTGGCCGACTGCAGGAATAAAGGAGGGTTAGATTGGGAAACAAACACAAGCAAAATCAACAAAAAAAAAAAGGCGAGATCATTACCTCGGCTAACATAAGCCCCTTACGGCAAAGCAAATGGTCCCTGCTCGCCTTCCCCTTTACGAGGGTATCATACACATCTTCATCCAAGGCTCT